>CATIWQ010233712.1:0-31204 GCA_949673415.1 Euphorbia schlechtendalii
GCCCGACGAATAATTTTATTTATTTATTATATATTTATACATTAAATTTATAATTATTTTAAATTCCTATATTTTATCCTATTAAATTTGTATACTTGATTACAATAAATGTTACTAAATATTAAAGATTTTAAGTAAACAATGCAATTATATTAAAAATTTAAACATTTTTTTATCTACTTTATATTTTTTTAACTTAGTTTAATAAAAAAATTTATAATAAAAAAAATATTCATGGGGTTGGGCCGGGCTTGAGAATGACCTTGTAAACCCGGCCCAAACCCGGCCCGAGCCCGAAGTTCTAAAGTATGGGACTTGGGCCGGGCTTGGGTTAGCGTTTTTTGTAAAAAAACCCACCAAGCCCGACCCGAACCCGGCCCAGCCCGCCCGACAAACAGGTCTACTGACCACGAACAGGTTTATCACTGTATAACAACTGATATGGACTTTGGTAAAAAAGAAAAAATCTAAATGCAACCTTAATTGCGGGTTTAGGCCGGGTCGGCAGTTACCAGGCCCGTGAAAAGGTCGGCTACTAAAGTCAATTGAAACGTTTTGCAGGAAACTAAATGAAACGTTTTTTGCTGCCCTTTTCATGCTGTGTATATGCGTCCGACAGCAAAAACGGTGAGTTTTAGGATTCCGCGAAAACTTCTTGCTGCGTTTTTCTGCTTACTTGCTGGAGTTGGTTTTGTTCCCGCCTTCACAGGGATACACACACTCTGCTATTGCTGCAAGACGAAGGCATGATCATTCCTAGATCGGGAAAGATAACTCGAATAATTCTATCAAAATCAACGCAATGAGTCGGATTCACGGGGAGAAGAAAATTGAAAGGAAAAAGACAAATGAATTCGAGTTTTGCAAGGTTTGCAAGCGGAATCACGACCAAGGAAAGGGTCATAAGTACTATCCCAGTCACAAGAACTCTCTTTCTGCTTTCTTATCTCGATTCCGTAACAAGCTACTCGACATTCGGTTCTTTCTCAAAAACCCTAGTTATCTGCGCCATGAACTCGCTTCTCGTAATCGCTTTTGGTGCGTCTTCTGTGATACGGATATTGATGAGATCGGAAGCTCCTTTGCTTGGTACGATTTTTTATTTTACTTGCTTCAATTATTAATTTTGAATTTCTTTACTCAAAATTCCTTTGTTATGTGGTTAGTAGTGTTCAAAAGCAAATTTGAGCTGTGGATTGTTATATGCTTATGGCGAAAGGATTTCGGTTTATCTTTAGGAGAGAATGTCAGTACTGTGATGAACTTAGTTCCATGTGGCATGAATGATTTGTTGAAATTCGTTTGAAGAAACTTCACTCCATTTTTCTTCAATGCACTCTGTTATTTCCAAGCTATTCGCAAAAGAATGGGCGCTAGTTAGAAGTGTATTTTGATTGGGAAAGTAAGGAGATCGATTGCTGCTAAGTATAGGGTCCCTTGGAGAAAATTTGTAGTGAGAATAGCAATTTCTCTCTGTATTTCTTTTGCTTTAATAAAAGCATTATTCAGTGAATTTTTTTGCAATCATTTTAATGTTCTTTTGCAAGTATTATAACTCTTGCTTTTCTTTTATGTACTTTCTTTTCCTTACTAAACACAGTGCTAATGCAATACTTCATCTGGAAAGCGATGATCATTTGAAGAATTTGAAGCACTTTTTTTGGAAATATGGTGGTGTGACGGAGAACATGGATACTTTTCGAATTTTGGAAGCTGATGTAGCTAAGGTATGTGATGTCTTTATGCTTTTCAAAAATAAAAATAGGTGCTGAATTGTTATTAAGATGGTTTCTTTAGCTCAAGCCTTCAGGGATGATAGTCTAGTAGTTGAAATAATTTAGAACCGGAAAGAAGATAATCATTTGAAAATTTTGCTGCATTATTGTACTGGTTCAAAATGAGATGAACGGATGAAATTACCAATGAAATTAGGATATAAGACCATATTGATTAAAATTTAATAGGTGAAATGCTGAATTGTTATTAAGATGGTTTCTTCAGCTCAAGCCTTCAAGGATGATAGTCTAGCAGTTGAAATAATTTAGAACCGGAAAGAAGATAATCATTTGAAAATTTTGCTGCATTATTGTACTGGTTCAAAATGAGATGAACGGATGAAATCACCAATGAAATTAGGATATAAGAACATATTGATTAAAATTTAATAGGTGAAGGAAGACTGACTGAGTACTGTTTATGATAACTGCAGTGGGAAAAGAAATGTAGGTCATTGGAGAATGAATCTGGATCAGTTGGTGGTGGATCTCATGTGCTACAAGCTGGACCTTCAAATGATATCCAAAATGAATTCAACGGCAAAAATTTAAATAGCTTTGAAAACAATATTAATTTTGAACCTCTTAAATTAAATTGTTCAAATGGTGTTATGCCTTTACAGTATGATACAAATGAGCATCAGATATCTGATTCAGGTCACTCAACAGAATCAAATATTGGGGCATTTCCACTTAATGCTGTCTCATCTTTGCCCATTGATGCGTTTCCTGGTACAATTTCATGTAATTCAAATAATTGCACAGGTAAGGTTGATGAACTTAGTTAGCACCTCTTTTTCTTGATGAATTAAATTCTTCATTATGTTGTCCTCATTCTGTTTCACGGGGATTGTATTTATAATGACTGCTTATACTCTGTTATGCTAAATTCATTTGGATAATGCAGCTCATTTGAATAGCCAACAGCCCTCCCATAATAGGACTCTACTATTGACCTGCAACCTCAGTGATAGTGTGGTAAGTTGGGTACTTCACTTCCTTTTCTGTGTGTTTTATTCCACAAACTTGATAACTTGTTATGTTTGATTAGTTTCTCTAGTTCTATTGATCTTTCATTTATTCCTTTACCATGTGTGTCATGTTACTATTAAATTAGCTTCCGCTTAAGTATGTTACAGTTTACACAATTAGCAAAGTCTTTGAGCGTATTGTTTGCCTTTATAGTTTTCTGTTGAAAAGTATCAAGCATGTGGCCTATTTTTCCGTATTTGGCTAAGGATTTTAGTGTACATCATTAGAAGCCTAATTTAGATTATTGATTCCGGCACTCTGCTGATAGCATCTCAGACTAATGTAATTTGAAAAATAGTCCAGGTCCTTACGAAGCTACATACTGCTTCTCATCATGTTGTTTTGGATCTTGCCATTAGTGTTTATCTGATTTTGCTATGGTCTTGTTCCTGTTTTTTGTGTAAATTCAGACCAAAAGGGCAAGTATATGCTTGTTTGCAACAATATACCATTCTTTTCAATTGCTTCTGTCTGATTAGAATTATTGATAAGAGTGCTCATTTATCTTTGCCTTTCAATTATTTTAGCCGTTACCACGTGCCATAATTGCACTCATACTTGGCCTGAGTTTATTGTGACTCATGTTAAGTCAGGCATTGTTTATCTTTTCTTTTTACCCATTATAGTATAGACATTTAATATTTGAATTGCTATGTATTATGTTCTCTCTCTTCTCTAGCAGTATGGTTCTTATATACTGGACATTCATTTTAATATTCCTGTTGCAGATGTTGCAGGGGGGAGGAACAGTAAGTGGGGCAAGCACTTCACCTGGTAATATTTTTCACTATATTGTATATTTCTTCTGCTTGTCTTTTACACCATATGCTTTTGGTGGTGTTATTTTGTTATTGTATTCCTTCGATTGTATTTTGTCTATCAATGAAATTGTCTTGCTATTTTATGAGAAACAATAATTATTTTGTCAGGCTCTCCGCTAACTTTGCAAAATATCGCTGTGCCTCCTAAAAAGGCTGGAGGAAATGTGCATACTGGAGCACCTCCTCCTTGGTTTGAAGTCACTGAAGGAAATCAACTGAATGCCCATTTAAAACCAATTCTGTCCAGCTTCTCAAACAAGTCCGGGAAAAAATTAAACCCCAAAAGGGTAGGAGCTGCTTGGGCAGAGAGAAGGAAGATCGAGTTAGAGATGGAGCAGAGAGGAGAACTTGTCAAGAGTGATTTTGATGCCAACTGGCTTCCTAATTTTGGTAGAGTTTGGCAATCAGGTAGTAGAAGGGAATCCAGAAAAGAGTATGAGAAGGAGAAGCAAAAATCTATTAAGGTTGAAAGTCATTCTGAGATGCCTATTACAATACAGCCTTACATTAGTAAAAGAATGGTAAGCACCAAGTTCTTATGCCCTATATCATGGCATTTCATATATTCTATTTCTCAGCAATAGTATGATCAAGGAGACAGGCCCTTGTATCAACTGTTAAGCTGCAAAGTGCATGTGTTATTTCCCAGTTGCATGATAGCCCAAATATATAAATACTGTCACCTGTTTTTGCTTAAATTTCTAGCCAAAAATTGCAATTGAGCAATATATTTTAGCCTTCAGTTAACTTTACACAATACGTGCATCTGTCAGTGGCTGCTATGAATTTGGAAATTTGGATCACCCTATATGTCGGAAACAGCTGAAGTGGATCTCGTTCTGCAAAACCATGAGATCTTCTTTAAGCATTTTGGTATTTCAGATGAAACATCAGTCCATCTATGTTGTTATAAGATTCACAATAAATTAAGCAACAGCCCCCAATTAAAGTTTCTTACTTCTTGTCTTGACAAGGCTTTACTCATATTCAGCATCATTTGTATTGGTTTGTAAAGTTATGTAATCTGTTTGTTGTTAAATTATGTGAATGAATGCCCTTGTATTTACATTTTCATATGTTTTCCCATCACAGCGAAGGGATACGAGTGAGTGATGGCCAACAACTTGGGGTCATAATGCAAATGGATGACAGTCCAGGCGATGGATATGGTTTGAGGCTCACAAATACAGTTTTTCTATCAACCCGGCTCATTTTTCAAGTTTTAGATAAACTGAGTTGGATGTGGCAAGTTGAAACTGACAATAGATATTGATTCTCCAGTCAAGAAGCGATTGAACTAGGTGTTGTTTTGTGCATTAATCACAAGAATGCTGGATACGAGGTCCAGTAATAATGTACTTACTGATTGGTTGCTGAATGAATTCAATGAACATATCCTGCATTTTATATTCAGGGGCATATATTATTGGTTTCTTTTTCCTGTGTGATATCTGAATTACAATCCACATTAAATTCCACATTATATGCTCAAAAATGTGAATTCTTAGTATATTTATTTCTCTTTATATTTTCGCAAACACCCACGCACGGAGAGGATAATTTTTGTGTCCTCTATTTTCCCATTTTTTAATATCAAACAGGACAATGATTCATAGAAGAATGCAGTTTCTGTAAAATGTGACTTTCATTTATCCGATCTTCAAACAATGGATAAATTTCGTGTACTCTTGCTGTACGTAAAGGGTGTGTATATACATGATTATGTATACGTAGGTTACAGTTTTTGCACTTGGAACTTGCCTTTAATGCATGACAGTGACTGATATGTGATTTTCTTTCTTGACTGCATGCTATTGCCGATGGCAAAGCGTGTACACGAAAATAGGCAAATAGTTTGCATATGCAGTTACATGAGTTACCCAGGAGGGAAAAACCATCATTAGCCTGTGCAGAACTTGGTAGAATTTGGTGTGCTTGTGATCCGAAAATTCCAGAACTTACCCTTAGAAGAAACTAAATTTTGTTCACACAGGAACTCCCAAGAAAACCACTTCTCAATTGTTCGATTCACATCATGTACAAATACATCTGTCGTATTTCCAGCTCTTGCCATCATAGCAGCAGTGTAAATTGCAGCCATCCTGCCTGGGGCCTCCATGGAGTGCCCACTAGGTCCGTCCACCACTATGACATCCCATTTCTGCTCATAAACTTCTTCAGGTAAATTTGTTAAAGCAAGTTTGCATGTTGAATTTTTAACTCTTGTTGAGCCAAGGGCACAAGACGAGTTTTCCCTGGCATGCTTGAGCAATTCATAAGCTTCTCTCGCAGGTACTTGATATTCAACCTTGTAGATTCTCGTGTTGTTAGATTTTACTCTGATTTTGCTTATTCTGTCTTTATCGTCTTCTAGAAAAACACTGATGCCACCAAAGTTGATTGAAGAGAGTTTTAGGTACTGGGGTTCCATTCCGAACACAAGGAAATTGCAGGGGGCTTTACGTTTAATGAGATCAGATAAGAGCTTGAATTCCTTTTTTGTTAGAACATTTGCCTTTCTTTGCTCATTGTGTTGCGCACTTGGATGAAATACGGCTGATGTAAGGCTAGAAGATGATGGAGAGGTAATGATTCTAAGAAGTCTAAGAACAGAGATGGTTGACAAAATGAAAACAAGCAAGGGTATGATTTTCCTTCCTGGAATTTTCATACTATGATTTGCTTTTGAAGATTTCCGGCCAAATTGTATGATGAAATGTGTTTCAGGAGAATTTGGAGGTGGGAACCTAACAACAGGATTTGCAAAGGAACGATAATGAGGTAATTCAGGTGGCATTTTTTCTCTTTTGTCCCTTAGCGAATCCTTTCAGTTATATTGATTGTTGAGATCACATCTCAACCAGAGGGTATTATTGGGAATTTTTAACTTTAATAATATGTTTGTGTGAGTTAGAAGGAAGGAGGGTTTGGGTTTGCTTAAATTTCAAGTAATGCCTTCTTTTTGTTACCTAATTGCGGTTGTTACCATTTTACAAATAAATGCTGTCCAATTATATGTGTTTGTACCATGAAAGGGGCCTTTCAGTCATTTTCAAACGTGACAGATGTCGTTTAGTTGGTTTGTATGTGTCATGTTGATCTTTTGGGGATTGTTTGGTGCATTTGTGTGATGCTTCAAGTTTACATCTACTTTGACACCACTTGACCCTATTTTTAAGGCTGGTGTTTGGTTATAATCCTCGAATTTTCGGAGAAGAAAATGTGAGGAAAATCAGGAAGTGGAGCTTTTATATGGACTGATTCAAATATATGTTGCAGCTAGTGGAGTTCTTATGATCATAAGTATCTGTGAATAAATGCAGAATTAGTTCATGGCAGTTAGACTTAGTTTATTCAAAGTCCAGGGACCTTGTATTTTTAATCCAATCATTTGACGGAAAAACTTCAAAATAGGGATATATATTAAACTAATGTCTACTTGCACAAAATATTAAAGATATTTTTTTGTGACTTTGTCCCTATCTTTGTTGTTTCCCTCAAAGCATCTCCTCAGGCATATTCACCTAATTGTTCTAAAACTCTAAATTGCCTTAAAATTAATTCAATTCATTTGTATGAAATGAATTGATATTTTATGGTTACAGTCACATTTTAAGTTGGCTCATTGCAATTAAGTATTTTCTTTATATAATTCATTAACTTGAAGAGGAGTTATGGTTCTCCCAACCCATATCGAGATTTTGGAGTTCATCTGTCAATCTGTCAAGATGAATTGGTTCATTGTAATTAGATCATATTAGTCATCACATTTCAGTTTGAGCCTAATTTCATTTATTAAAATAATAAAATAAAAAGTTCTATTTGGCTAGGTACATCTCAAATTTAGTCACTTTAACCAAAGCACATAAATTTTTTATAGCTTACTTAAATGGTCGTAGTCTATTCATAATTTTAAAATGGAACTAAAGCTGACATTTTCACAGGTTTCTTGCAACTTAAGGCGTTTGATTGATTAATTTGACTTGCTTAGAGTCGTATTGCTATACAAGTCAGGATGTAAATTAAAATGATATAACCAATAGGGTTTATACTTTATTCCCTTCCCGACTTCAACCCATTTAATTTTTTAATTATTCATTATTATTTCCACTAATCATCAAATAAACCATTGTTAATTGCAAATAATGTATTCTACAAACTCAATCATGCATCCTCGTTGCTTTTGTCACTGTCGGCTTCCCTTAATTATATTTTTAATTAAAAACAATCACTCAGCCTTTGAATTTGGCCAAGTCTTCCCTTCACACTTGCCTCCATTTTCCCAATACATCTCTAATTGCTTCTTAAATTCCCTTTTAGAATCCCAGTATCTGGCAGATTTCATGGGGACGGGATTAAAATCAAGTAGTATCATCTCAAATGATATCATAATTGTGTTCTTAATTTGAGTTATTGATATCAAATTAGGCGACAATGGAAGGTCAACACAAGAAATCTCTATTTGCATCAATAGCCAAGCCAGAAACAGAAAATGGCAGACCAAGCAGTATGGTTGTAAAGGTAAAAAAAACAACGATCTTAAACTCTTAGAGAAAACATTGCTTCTTATGTTTTGTTAATGTTATAGGACATGTCTAACTTATAGTTATCCCATATGTTGCTGACACAGAAAGCACATACTGTAATTCCTGCGCATATCATAGCAGAAGCCATATCAACACTCCGAGGTCTCGATCTGAGATGGTCCGGTCCAATCACACCATCCGAAAGGCTATATGTTGAGCAATATGTGTTGGCAAAGTACCCTCAATATGCTGGCCATTTAGTTGGAGAAAAGATTGACCTTTCTACCCTTTGCATCAATGAAGAGGCTCCCGAGGCGGTACTCGAGGAAAGGCGAAAATCGCCGAGGACTATATCGAGAGACGCCTCGTCACCTTCGATCGGTAGCAATCTCCCCGACTTGGACAGAACACAGTTAGAACCATCACGGCTGCTCGATATTCTCACAAAGAAATCGTCTTTTCCGGGGAGTTTTATTTCGATACCCGAAATCCAAGCTCAAAACCGGGTTTTGAAGCACTGTGGATTGCCAGATGATGAATATCTTGTTCTTTTTACGCCGAACTACAAGGATGCAATGATGTTAGTAGGCGAGAGTTACCCCTTCTTTAGAGGGAATTTTTACATGACCGTTTTGCCTGAAGAAACCGATTGCATAAGGGAATTTGCCTCTTACAAGGACTCAAAAGTGATAACGGCACCCGAAACTTGGTTGGATTTGAGGATAAAAGGGTCACAACTTAGCCAGTATTTCAGAAGGAAGTGCAAGTATAGTCAGAAAGGGATGTTCTCGTATCCGGTGGATGTGAATGGGACCCGATACTCGATGCATTGGGTTTCGGAGGCTCATAGGAACTCGTGGCATGTGTTGCTCGACGCGACTAATTTAGTTGTTGGGAAAGATAGCATGAATCTTGCGCTTCATAAGCCGGATTTTGTGCTGTGTAGTCCTGAAACTGCACAGCCGAATCCTTCAAACATTACTTGCCTTCTTGTTAGGAAGAAATCTTTTGATAATTCAATGTCTTATTCTTAGCTTTGTTAGGAAGAGTTCTTTTTTTTATTTTTATCAATTTGTATGTGAATATTGATTAGCAACAGCTATACAAATACTCTTTTTCGTGAAATAAATTTCGATGAATTATGAACACACGTAGATTACTCTGTTGTATGTTTTTCGAATTAGATTACTGTAATTTTGGGTTCGCATGCGTATGATATTTTAATTAGAAAGGGAAGGATTAAAATCATAAAATATGGTTGATGCATTGATCTTAAAAGTGAGTACAAGTTACATGTGGATATTAACCATTCATAAAACTGCCAAAAGCCTAAACTACCATTAAAAATAACGGTACATAAACTCTAGAGAACTGCTGCATATGTATTTTGGCTTCACATTATCTGTCGAATCGAATGGCCCTCTTTGGCTCATCAACTTCATGTTGATTTGGTATTTTCCTATCCAGTTGCAGACATGTTTTCCAGTTGATGGCAATTGTGTACACCCATCTTAACAATAATTCATTCTTAGTAAATGCACTTTTTTCAGTTAAATTAGGAAATTTCTGCTCTCACATGGAGACCTATGTAGCAAGGAAACAGCAACCGGACTAGAAACATTTAATGTCCAAGAATCCAGTCAGCCTATAATATTTTGTTTTGTAAGATTAAGCCTATTTTGAAGTTTTATCCAAAATAAGAAACATGAGATCAGAGTTAGCAGAAAGCAATGCATCGGTTGTTCGCGCGCCATTAAAAACATTCGAGTGATGTTTTCCACCAACTCTGAATCACATTGGCTTGATTTCTTTAATGGTGCAACTTGCAAGGGTAAAAAATATCAACACAACAAGAACCAAGAAAGCTACAAAAAAAAAAAAGAAACCTACAAACTAGTCAAGGGAAACAAGTGCAAAACCTCTTCTGGTAAGCATATTATTACCTTAAGTACAAGAACAATTACAAATAACTTAATACATTTTTGCCAAGCTAACAAGAACATAGCAAATGCAGTAGGATTTGGTCCAAACATAAACCAACAACAACATTAAACACAGAATAATAATCTAAAAAGACCTGCCACCACACCCAATATTATTGCATCAACTTACAAATAGCATGCATATTTTCTCAACAAGTGCAGCAATAGGAAGACTAGTATTTCACTCTCCCATCACCCTCTGTTATTATATCCTTAAAGCCACCACCACTTGGGATCATAGGCAGAACATGTTCTTGATGAGGCACAATTACATCCAACAAGTACGGTCCCGGAGTATCCAACATTGTCTGAATCGCTGCTCTTAAATCCTGCTTTCTTGACACACGGGCAGCGGGTATTCCACAAGCTTCAGCAAACTTCAACATGTTGGGGAATATTTCAGACTCTTTTGAAGGATCCCCCAAATAAGTATGAGCTCTGTTAGCTTTATAGAATCGGTCTTCCCATTGCATAACCATACCCAAATGCTGATTGTTCAGAAGCAGTATTTTGATTGGTAGATTCTCAACTCGAATAGTAGCCAACTCCTGGACATTCATGATGAAACTTCCATCCCCGTCAATATCGACTACAATTGCGCCAGGATTAGCAACTGCTGCACCGATTGCAGCGGGAAGTCCGAAACCCATAGCACCTAATCCCCCTGATGTCAACCATTGGCGTGGTCTTCTATACTTGTAAAACTGGGCAGACCACATCTGATGCTGTCCAACTCCAGTGCTTATAATGGCATTTCCGTCTGTTAATTCATCGAGAACCTGTATAGCATGCTGGGGAGGAATTGCATCTTCAAAAGTCTTGAAATTCAATGGATATTTGACTTTTTGCTCATTTAACTCCTCTCTCCATTTCCCAAAATCGATCTTGGTCTTGGAGGCTTTGCTCTCCAGAATTCTGTTTATTCCCTGCAAGGCCAACTTAACATCTCCACATACAGACACATGTGGCTGCTTATTTTTCCCAATCTCAGCTGAATCAATGTCAATGTGAACAATTTTAGCTCTGCTCGCAAAAGCTTCGAGCTTTCCAGTCACACGATCATCGAACCTCACCCCAAATGCAAGTAACAAATCGCTCTTGTCCACAGCATAATTGGCATAAACAGTTCCATGCATCCCAAGCATTGACAGAGATAAGTCATGGTTAAGTGGGAAAGATCCCAACCCCATTAAAGTACTGGCCACTGGAATCCCAGTTAATTCTACAAATCTCCTCAACTCCTCACTGGAATTCAAACACCCTCCTCCAACATACAAAACAGGTTTCTTAGATTCAGAAACTAACCTCACAATCTGCTCTAATTGTGAATCACTAGGGTCTTTTGGCAATCTAGACAAATAACCAGGCAGTTTCATGGACACATTCCAATTAGGAATAGCTAATTGCTGTTGTATATCTTTTGGCACATCAATTAAAACAGGACCAGGACGTCCAGAGGAAGCTAAGAAAAAAGCTTCACTTACAATTCTAGGAATATCCTCGATATCAAGTACCAAATAATTGTGTTTGGTTATCGATCGAGTTACCTCAACGATAGGAGTCTCCTGAAACGCGTCAGTTCCGATCATACGGCGAGGCACTTGACCAGTGATGGCCACAAGGGGGACACTATCGAGGAGTGCATCCGCGAGGCCGCTGACGAGATTGGTGGCGCCAGGTCCAGAGGTCGCGATACAAACGCCAGGTTTACCGGAGGAGCGCGCGTATCCCTCAGCAGCAAAAACTCCGCCTTGCTCATGGCGCGGAAGGACATTCCGGATGATTGGAGAGCGGGTTAGGGCTTGGTGGATCTCCATTGAAGCGCCGCCTGGATAAGCGAACACGTCGATGACGCCTTGGCGCTCCAAGGCTTCGACGAGAATGTCGGCACCTTTGCGAGGCTCATCAGGAGCAAATCTCGGAGGAGAGGTTTGAATAATGGAGGGGGAAGGGATCGTCGGTTTAGAGATAGAATTGGAGATTTGGAGAGAGCGACGGGGAGGATTAGTTTGGGGATTGATAGGAAACGGAAGCGAAGATCTTACAACGGAGATTGAGGATCTGACGGTGGAAGAGGAAGGAGAGCTAGAGGGTTTAGAAAAGGTGGTGGCTGCAGAGAACGCCGCCGCCATTGTTGAGAGAAAATGAACTTCGAAGGCCCCAGTTGCAGGTTTTGCGGAGTGAATCAGGTGGCCCTCTATTTCTTTAAAAATTTGAAGGGTCCATTTGAAATTACATTTATGACCTTTACTGTAAACAATATATAAAACCTACTTAACTAATTTCGTTTAAATATAATTTAATCATTTGCATATAACTTCATCTTTTCTAAATGAAACACATTTACGGGTATGCATTCGGTTGAAACCGAATCGAATTTAACCGAATCAAATCAAATGAGATTCAAAATTGAATGAACCAAATCGAAATAAATTATTCGGTTTGGTTAAAAATCGAATTAAACCGAAATTTTAAATTAATTGACAAAAATTTCAAATTCTAACACTTAAAATACAAAATGCACATCTAATATAAGTATTACAATGGATTAAATGACTTACTAAAGACACATAAAAGAATGAAAGTGCATTTTTTAGAAGAGGAATAAGGATGTGATATTAAAATAAAATTTTATTATATGTTTATATATTTCGATTCGGTTTGGTTATTATGGTTTTTTCTATATAAAAACCGAACCAAACCAAATAACCGAAATATCAACATTTTACAAACCGAACCAAACCAAATTTTTAAAATAACCTAACCAAATTAATATTTCGGTTTGGTTCGGTTTGGCAGTTCGGTTACCAAACCATTTGCACACCCCTAAACACATTGATGATCGAGATACAAACTATAAACTTAAATAAAAAGGAAAAAAACTTCTTTCGTACTGATTAGATATGTTTACGGGATGGGGTACTCGTCGAGTATCCGAGTTGTCAAAGTTTTTGAATTGGGTTTGGATTTTAATTTTACGTCAAGTCTAGCTCTAGCTCACTACAGTACAAAATTTTATGTAATGAATTTATCTTTTGTATAAATATATTATCACTAAAAGTCGGTCCAAATCGAAACACACTACAATATTAAAATTTTTTTTCTTAATTTATAATTTCATTAATACATAATCAACCCATCAGTAATCTAACTTAAACAAAACTAATGAAAAATCTAAAACTAGTACATGTATGAACTATGAAGTGCTTTTTAATTTATTTTCCCAAAAAAGTGGACGAAAATAATCACAATCTTAGGTTCCTTCTAGTTTTAGAAGTTCGAGGACCTAAAATTATATGGTCAAATACATACTTGCTGTTGAACTTGACATCCTTAATTTTGAAAAATATCTATCAATCTACTAAAAGTGCACTTGTCAGTTCCACGTGTCACATTGTGATTGGTTTGATTTTTTAAAAATATCAATTTTTTATTTTTTTCTTTCCAATCTGAATGTGACAGTGGCATTGAGGAGACTTGCTAGCGAGTGTACTTTTACCAACCTCATAGGGCTTGTAGAGATTTTTCAAAAACGAGTCATAAATAAACAGCGAACTGTGTCTAATTTAAACTATATGTATATTTTAAGCCAAATTAAATTAACAAGCTTAATTTAATATAGAAGAGTTCATACAATCAACTTTTTCCTTTTAACGTGAGAATATTTTCCAAGCTTTTTATATCATTTAATGGGGGCAAAAATGGAATATAAAAGCAACGAGTAAAGACTACAAGACTGATGAAAAATTTTGTGCCTATCCACTTTATATTTAATTAAATATCTTTTTATCATACTAATATTAAAAAATGTTGAGATCCTGTCTAGAGTTGATTCGTTTGAATCAGACATTGCGACAAGTAATCAACAAAGAATGAAATAATTTTAATAAAAACCAATAATACGATATAAATTATATATATAATTCGTAACTATAATTATTTTATCCTAAAAGATGTTAGATCATGAAAACAGAGTGGGTATATGAATTTGTGTATCCATAATTACATATTTGATTAAACTTATACGTTAAATAAAAGTGTTAAGCCTGTTGCTTTGGCTTTTTGCTTTTTAATTTCATATCCCCCCATTAGTTCAATCAGCTCCAATACAACACTAATGCATATTATGCCGAGCATTAGTGAAACGAAACAGAGCGCAAAGAGCAACCGTTTATGCAGATAACTAAATCATAATCCAGAGAAGGTTAACTCTAGTGCCATACATTTTGCATTAGCAACTGAAAAGAAAAGTACATGCTATTCGAGACAAGCTTCAATCGAATTACTTCTGTTTTGTGCAATTGCCAATGGCGCATGAAACCTGCAATTTTATACAAAAGATAGTCATCTTCCATGCAAAAATGAGGAAAAACCACGGAAATTACGCACTGCAGCCAGCTAAAGCAACATAACATAAAATATGTTTTAAAAAAGAAGCCACATATCCTAATAATATTTGTCAAGTTCTAAACACAACTTTGTAGGCCATGAGCTTGAACCAAAGCTGGCTTTTATAAAGGACCACAAATGGGAAGTGGTGAATGTCTTAGCCTAGTTGTTGAGACTGAATCTCAAATCTAGCGATCACAGGTTCAAGTTACATAGAATGGAATGAAGAATTTTCTTTGTGCTCAATGCGCGCGATTGAGGAATTTAAAAAACATGGTCCAGACTCCATAATAACACCACCTCTTTCACCCATGTAACTCTTCTCAGCAGTCACCAACACAATTCAACAAAAAAAAATGCATGAATACAAAGCCCCAACCCAATCATAGGCAATCTCAAATATACAACATTAAGAACTCTCATTTCTGATATGATGTCTATAAACTGTAGCCGAATATCCACACATAGAGGGATATGATAGCAAAGTGGAAACTCTCAATTAATCTAGTACAATAGTTTCGTAGTAATGAGATCTCATGTAATTTCACAAATTCATTTTAATGAACAACTCAAAACAACATACTAGAAAAAAAATAACCAATATAGAAATGGCCACAAGACATGCATAAAAATTGGAGGACAGGAGCAGATCTACATGCCAAAGAATTTGCTCAACAAAACAATTATCAACTGCAAACTAGATAAAGTCGACAACTGAAAACGTCTAGGTGCCATTTATAAGTGGATCAGCTGACAGGAGCATGGAAATTCAAATAATTCTATTAATCAATCGCTAATCATTTCCTAATCCACTATCTTAAAGGCAAGTTCCAGCTTAGCCCAATTGCTATAGACTCTTACACAATACTTGTAACAATCGATCAAAATTTCCAATTAAGTATCATGTACGCGTGAAACATCCATTCACAAATCAGCACATGCATGAAATTAGAGCAATTACCTAACCAGAGCCGACGATGATGTTGTTGATAGGAATGAAGATCAACTTCACGAAGAATCCGACGAATCCCATCACCACGAAGCCAATTGCAGTACGGAATGCGACTTTTGTAAATTCTGCACCACAGAAAAGAAGCCAGATCCCTAAAAATTAACAAGCGGAAGACATAGATCCAAGAAAAAGGAAGTGGCATATAAAGCGAGATTACCTTTACGATCGGGCTTGTGACACCTCTTAACTAGGCGGACGCTATCTTTAGCGAACTCTCTAAGGGGATCGAAGACGGAGTCGAGGGCATCCATTTTTGGATCAAATTGAAGCGTTGAAACCCTAGATCTTTTAATTTGGGGGAGTTGTTCTTCAGAAGAAGAGACGAACCAACAGTATATCTGATTTTCATTAGTCGGAGAGAAATATCAAACTTGTACTTGCGTATACAAGCCAATAGGAGTGAGCCACGTAAGCACCTCTACTGACGAGGCAAACTCTCGTTGGCTGTTAGTAGCTAATTAAAATTACAGCAACATGCACTTTTCTTCGGGCCAAAACCCCAAATGGAATGAAATCTTTTTTCTTTTTCATTCAACCCCAAGAACCAAGCTGTCATGTTGGAAAAAAATATCACTTTTGTGGGCCATCTCCGAAACTTTACATTACATGCAATTTGCCCTCAAGTTCAACCACTCTTCCATTTTTTATTACCTAAATTTCTTATTTTTCATTTCCCAAGTCATATCCCCGTTTAAAAAATATGATTTTATTATTAAACTAATAAAAAAATAATAAGATAAAAATAAAAAACCGTAAAATATAATATTATTCTTTCAATTATCACAAAATTAATTTACTTTATTCAATTTTACAAGATGAGGAATAAATCGTTTCTTATATTTGAAGAACCTCATTTTAAGGATATATTATATAAGAAATGATTGAACTTGACCCGTTCCCATTTTAAAGAATTCATTGCACTTGCAATAATATAGTAATACTATAAATCCGTATGTTATGCAACTTTCATTTTATAGACTTTATATTGTAAAATCACTATTAACTTGCTATACATAATATGTTATAAAGTGATAAAATCATGAAAAAAAGATTTAAAATAGCACATTGACCAATTAGCAGTAACATATACAACAAAAGGTATGCCTTTTGCCTATAATGGAAATTTTCATTAGAAATGGAACATACGATGTTACATTTTCAATTGAGCAATTGAAAGAAAAGTCTTTGACCAAGCAATGAAAAATAATGTTGTAAACAATCAATGTCTGGTAAAACGGCATCTACTTTAATTCACTAGTCCATCTGTTTCATTTTCAACAACATAATGATCAAGATTAGAATGTTCACTTTACCATAGTCTCCCAAAATTAACATATATATACGAAGGATCTTAGACAACCAACAAATGGATAATAAATCATGGGTTTCCACATTAGGTATAATCAGATTAAGTCATGGCAGCCATCATGTGGCTGCTACAAAATCAAGTTAATTGTATGGAGTTTCTAGTTAATCCATTAAAATCAAAGACAGATTCCATAAACAATAGGAGACGATTATATTAAACATGATCAGAAAAATCAAAAATCAAAGTTGCATCAGCTACAAGCTCATTGCCCCTCGCCACTCAACATTGTGTTGCTTAACTGCATTAAAGAAAACAACATACACAAACAAGGGTTACAATCACAGAGTAACTATAAGGCCATGTTTTTTGACTTGTTATAAGAAAAATAAGTTCAATTAAATTTCAACTCTACATAGTTATGAGTTTACCTGAACTATCAGTTCATATACTAAAAGTTCAATAGAACAGGGCCTATAAAAAATGACAGCCCACCACAAAGGATAAGGCACAGTTGAACATAGTACAATGGAGAATTATAGGAAGCACAATAGTCGAAACATATCACCAGATTCTAAGCTACACTACATTATACTTCCCATCGTTTATCAATGAACAAAAGTTATTATGAAAACATACAAGGAAAGAGACCAATAAACAAACAAGGTTCATGAACTTGGTATTCTTTCAAGACTTCAAATATATAAATTTTTTTAATATCCCATTGAAAATGACGGAACCAACTGTAGAATTTGAGAAATGCATTTGTTTAAGACTAGTACTTGACCCCTTTTCTGGGAAAGTAAACAATGATAGTCTAATGAAATTGAAATTTCGAAAAGGAGACATGATTGCCAACAATCACCAGCAGTAATAAGAAAGGCAACAGTAAGGAACCATAACAGAGATATGTTTAGTTCCTCGCGCTAACTCTTTCTCTCTCTCTAATCCTAGTGTGCCAAGCAATAAAAAGACAGCTTGGTGTTTATTCACACCTAGGCAGAAAATTTACATATGGAGATGATGGAAATGCCCACACAAATGCATCTTAATATCTTATGACTAATATGCAAAATTATCCTCATAGTAACAATGTAAAACCTCTAAGTATGAGCATTAGGATTATTCATAACCATAATAAGCTAAAATAGATTACAGTAATAGATTTCATAATCCCAAATTGAGGATAACATTATAAATCCAACATGTCGTGAGCTTATAGCATCTGAAAGTGCACAATAATGCTGCTTTCAGTTTCCTATGTTTATTACAAAATGAGATAATACTTACCATGAGAAAAAGATGGCAGGGAAAACGAAGTAGAAAAAAATTCCATTTTGACAAATGTACAGTCAAAATGAGCAGATCTAGATGATTTTGACAAAGTTTTCTCACTTTGCTAGAAAACTAAGATGCCATATGCAATAGGGCCTATAACCACGATTCTTGCATTGTCAGTTCTTTGACGTTTTGAAGCTTCATACACTATAAATACTTCCATCACTCAGCCATGGAAATATACATTAAAAGTCCATTTCGCTCCAGACATATCATTGACTTATTAGACAAATAAGATAAAATAGCAAAATCGACACTTTCAGCTACGTATAAACAGTTAAAGCCCATCCATCAAAATGAATCTGAACCAATGCCCCCATAATATAGGCTTGCCTATTAAGAGATCGGATGATAAAGTAACGATGACTAACGAGAGATTCTAAGTATGAAGTAGAATTTTGTAGAAATTGGAAAGCTCCTCTTTTTCTAGTTGGAAATGAGATGTGAATTATCAGAGCAATTGATACACCCTATCACGTGCTTAAAGAAGGACTTTCCACAAAAGATTATACAGCGATTGAGAGGGCAAAACCGACTATGAAAGTTAAATTGCTTTCGAACTACACCTAATATATTCATGGGACCTTATGTTCACCTCATGGCATGTTCACAAGTTCTCGATTGTAATATTCTTGACTTTCTAATGAAAAAACAGATTATAGTCACGATTACCCACAATGTATGGACAAGGTTTCTCCCAAATTAGATAGCTCCTGTGCCTCGCCTCAGAGGTTTTCAACTCTTAGCCAGACTTAAATACATCCATCACTGGAAGTTGATGCTCAGAGAAGGGACGATCAACAGTAACTCAAATCCAACTGTCACCAACTTCAAAAACTTATTTACTGGTTCAGTATGAAAAAAATAAAAAATTGACTCGTTAATTAACCCAAGCAGACAATGCCAGGGGAAAAACAAGAGAAGGAAAAGATCCACCACTAAACTGAATAGAGAGAGATACACTAAAATGTATTATTGCGTTACTTCAGCAACTCTTCCAGTTACCCTCAGTTGAGTAACATCATCACAATGAACAGATTGCCTCAAGTAAATTATCCTGCTTGCAACAAAACCATGCTCACTAATTCTAACTCCCCAATTGTGGTCATCTGTTATTATGACTACAATTATTGACACCATTCAGATATCAATGTCAAGCAAATACCCAACTAATCTATTGCTCACTCAAGCTTTAACTAAATGAACCAACACAGACTAATTCACAGAATCACAAAAACATCTCTGCAAGCATAAACCTGATAGAATTATCTTAACCAAGGAAACGAAGAAGCTCAAGAAGAAACAAAATTCAAACAATTCCACATTCATTTTACCAAAATCATTCAACCTATACAACATGCAACCAAAAAAAAAAAAAAATTCGTATACTCACCCTTGTCCATCAAGGTTTCCCTGCCCACTGTCAACTCCACTTCCATATGAACCATCCTCAGCGGCTGCAGCCGTCTGCCAAACAGATTGCCAAGCCTGCGAAGGAGGCTGAATATAAACACCAGTAGGATCAACAGCAGGCCTCCCGATCATCAGTCCACCAGGTCCAGCACCGGCCGGCTGCCCCATCGGCGGATAAAAATAAGGCAAGCCACTCGCAGTAGCTCCAACAATCCCTCCAAGGCCAGACTCCTCCTTGATCTCATCTCTAGGAACGATATCAACCAAAAAATCAAAGATATCAGTCCGAGTAATGGCAGCAGCGATGTCGTTCTTCTGAAGAGTCCGGCGCTTGTTCTCCTCGGCGTGAAGCCAAGAGCGAATAGTGAGTTCCAAAATGAAGAGCTCGCAGGCCTTGGAAAACAAAATCGGAGCCTCGGCTGAGATCATTCGTACATCCTCATCCGCCTTCATGATCTTCTTGATGCGGGCGAGAGGCAACTGGTGGTTTTTGAAATCGTTAACCTGTTCGATCTCTTGGCGCTGGTAATTCCAGAACATTTGAAGCTGCTGGTGCTGTTGCTGAAGGAGATGGTGGAATGGAGTAGGGGGCGGACCGCCGACTGCCGTGGGTGGCTGTGGCGGGTAAGAGGCGGGCTGCTCCTGTTGGCCGTTGCCGTCCATCTGACTGGCTACCACAAATTTCTTAATTAGAAAAAATGGAATTAAAATTAAAAAAATAAATAAAAAAGAGGGAATATTGTAATCTGTTGACAAATGTTGGAGAGGAAGGATGGAGATGAAAATGGACGGACGAGAGAGATGAATTTCAACGGGGGAAAGGGAACGATAAGGTTGAACGTGAAACAGCCCCTTTTAGGTTTCTGATTTTATTATTATTGTTAAATCAATATTACTTTTATATTATATTACTCTCGTTTGGCTTTGCATTGCATGTCTTTTGTAAAGAAGAACAACACTATTTCTATGTCTTTGACCATTTCCAACTGAAAATGTATATTTTTATGGGTAACACCATTTTCAATTGGTTTTATTTAGCACCATTCAATTTTACTTTGGGTCGTTTATAAAAATTACATATTAATGAGTGAGAATAAACAACGTGAGATCAAGGGATGCAGGATCCAACTCAAGGAGGGTCAAACTAATCAAATTTTTTAACAAAATTGATATGTATATACACACACAAACATACGTGTGTATTAATACTATAATAAAATATTAATGCGAATCAAAATTTCAAAAATCAATCAAAAAATGAAAGCTTTCAGTTTCGGTTTGAAATACTGTTTTATTTTAGAAACATGAAATAGTAATATATATATTCAGTATATATATTAGCTCTAAAAAAATAGGTGGTGTAAAAGCTAGAAATACATTTTATAAATTAAATGTTGCATCCATGTAACAATAAATTGAATATTTAAGTTGGTTTAATCAATGAATTCTAAAACTAATAGACCAAAGTTCAACACTTATAGGTCATATTTTTAACAACTCTTATATGATAAGATTACAAAATATTGATAGTATACTATATATTTAGAATTGAATGAGGATTGGACCTCCTTTCCTTTTGTGAGATAAAGGTCAGAATTGGGTGGTCGAATATTTCACCCGTACAATGGTATGTGCAACATGACTGCCCATGCTTAAGCACGGTTGGGTACAAATCTCGCATGTGCAATGGAAGAAGCGGGATATTCACCCGCTTCCATATTGCACATGCAGGATTTGCACGCAAATCCCTTTCTCTTTAATTTGTTTTTCAATTTCCATTTTTCTTCAATTTTTTTAAAAAATTTCCAATCTAAAATTATTTTTGACACCTTTATCCATCCATTGTGCTTTAATGCAAGAATGAACAAAAATTGAAGAAGTTTGCTTAAAAAAGTACAGTATTTGGATGTATAAGGAAGGGGTAGTTTAATTGAGTATTGTAAAATATACGGGACAATGCGAAGAGACACTGGACTACGTTTTTAATTCAGTTTTCAATTTCTCGTATTTTTTGTTGCCACCATGAAACCTATTAGTTGCTGAAGTTTGCAAAAGTTCACCGAGTTACGGCATATTTCTTACGTGGAAAGTTTGAGAAAAGATTCAGGAGTGATTTTGTAAGAATATGAAATGCTCGGTATAAATAATTTGTTAGTCGTTGTTTCATTCTTTTCTACTTATAATCTATTCACATTCAATTCAGCACTTTTAAGTATAGTATATACTTGTAATTCTATACTCAATAATGAAATTATAGTTATGTTTAATACCTACTTATTTGTTGAAAATAAGTGGTTTGAGATAAAACTGAAAAATAATAATTTCATTTGCATCATTTATTATATCTCTAGGAATCAAAAACTTCATTAACGAGCAACCAAACTTTTAAGTTTAAAAAATTAAATCCAATTAAATTACAGAAGCATATCAAGAAAAAGTGAAAATCAGGCGTGATTTATGTCTTGTTATTTTAATTTATTTACCAATTAATTCAGTTCATTATTTATAAATAATGCAAACCTATAAAATTACATTGAAATATAGGAGTATGTATTTCTCAAAACTTCTCATTTTTAATTTTTAACTTAAAAGTATCTTCTAAGAAGATTTTAACTTACAAGTTAGACAATAAAAGGTTTCTGATAACTTTTTTTAACTTAAAATTTAAAAATAAGACAGAAGTTAAAAGTAAGTCAGACTTGGGTGGTGTTTCTCAAAACTTCTCCTTTTTAACTTTTAAATTTAAAAGTGTCTTTTAAGGAGATTTTAACTTATAAGTCAGACAGTGAAGTGTTTCTGATAACTTTTTTTTAATTTAAAAGTTAAAAATAAGACAGAAGTTAAAAATAAATCAAACTTTACTTCTTAAAAAAGTCACTTATAAAACATAAGTAACTTTTTGAGAAGTTTTGAGAAACACCTCCTTACTTTTTTAAAAAATCGCTTATAAGACAGAAGTTGGAAAAGTAGAAGTTTTGAGAAATACCCCGTATACAGTTCAGTTAAGTAACAAACAAATCAGTTGAAAATAACATGGCATTACACTCTTTTTTAGTTTAGAAAGTGTATATTTTATCCTTCAGCTCCCTGTCATATTTTAACCAAATGTATCATATCTTTCAGAAGAGAAATCCAAGTTTACAAATGTTATACATAAAGCTAGAAAGAATAGTATTCTAATAAAAATGAATAAACCAATTATGTCAACAAATTTTTACTAGCTGGGAATCAAAATCCTTAACCATATAATAAATTCTAAATGAAAATGATGGCCCGGCACCGGCAGCCCAAATTTTGGACATAAGCAAAGATGGTAAGTCCATCATTGTGATTCATGCATTTAAAAACCATATATTTATTTCTCGGAAAAACTGCCTTTGTCAAGCTGAGGCGCTTGCCCTAGCGCCTTAAACATCTCTGACACATTTTAAAATGCCTCAGTTGTGCCTTTAACAACCATGTGACCAAAATAAAATGCAAAAGCATGTTCCATCATCAAACATTTTGATCACCGTATCAGTTGTTTAAATTCTGAATCATCCTAGAAATGGAATAATATCCCAAGATGATTCATTTGAGACAAAATTTGGTAAATGAGTAAAACCAAATTCCTAATCTGTCAATTCCAATTAAACTGCATGATTAAAGCAAGGATGTAAAACCGCTATAAACACTACGGCATAATCCCGAATACACCTAATGATCAGCCAAAGCATTACAATGGCAAAATTGACAAAGAGCCCTTTTTATGGTACTTAGAAACATAAACAAAAAAAGCATGGTGGGCAACATCTAATGACCTCACCCTATTGCTTTTCAAGCAGTTAACTAACCATAAACCCTGTATGTGAAATCAGCATTCGAAGTTAACTACCAAAAAATTAAAAATTTAAAAAAAAAAACAAAAGCTCTAACCAACCCACCAATAGAAAGACATCAACTGGTGGATCAATTCCTGTGTAAGCTTTCTTTTCATTTCAACTAAAACTATCAACTGACCTAATTTCGCCGAACCCTCCTTTTGTATACCATTAGCTTAGCCCCTTCTGCTTCCTTAGGTTTTATTTCAGCATTCTCGATCATCTCTTTCACTTGAACTTCGGTAAACACTTGAAGCAATTCCAAAGGCATTGACGCGGGGTCCAGTTCCAAGCAACCTATAGGAACATTCCTTCCTTCTTCACTAGTAATTACATATGAAGGAACTTGATGAGAAAGACGAAAAAGCTCCTCCTTTGGAATTGCCCTAATCATACTAGACTCGGGATGGCGGCAAAAAACTGTCTTAAAGCCAGCAACTTTGATTAAAGGAGCAACAGAAACACCCCGTTCTTCGTTGTAATCTTCTAGAACTTCCACCATGCTATACTTATGTATGGTTTCATCAGAGGTAAGCGCGGTCCAATTGGGTGACCAATTACTGTACATAGCCCAAACATCTCCTTTGGTAGGGTAGATTTGTATAGTTCCTCTTGTGCCCTTCCCCCACTTGACCTTGTGAGAGAAGGAATTGAGAGACTTGTTCAGTTCATGCTTGCCTATCCAGAAGATTCCACTGGTCTTGCAAAAACCGGAACCGATCCAGTTTATTGGGGAGATTTCACGGTTGTTTTTGGAGTTAAGCCAGCTGATTCGCATCCTCAGTGGCTTAGATGATATCACAGAATGAATCATCGCGTAATATCGAGGCATGCCATCGTCATCATCATAGGCAGCCCAGACTTGGTTGGGGGCGAACGATCCTTCCGTTCGATCGCCGTCGAAATCGTGAAAGTCGGGATCTGGGACAGCCATTGATACTGGATCGGGACCTTTTTTGTCAGGTTCGTCGGCCGATTTGGCATGAGAAGATTCTGGTTGAAATTTATACTTGGTATCGGCAACCGCCGGGAAATTTGGAACTTTCTGTTTTCCTTTCTCCTTCTCCATTTCAGACGTGAAACTATGGAGCTTCAAATGAATATCCTTCTTGGCTTTGTCTACCAGCATTTTTCGAACTTCCAGCTGGCTTAGCTCTCTAAACTGGTTGATTTTCCCAGAGTGGAGTTTTTTTCCTGCTTCAAAACTACCCATTTGAAAACCAGGATTTCTGACTGGCATCTGAGGTGGCAGATTGTAACTCCTACGTTCATCGACGCGTCTTTTCTTCTTTACTTTATCTCCTACTTTCCTTTCAACGGACTCCTTTCTCGTATCACATTTCAAAACTTTCCCTGCATTGCCTGCGTTACAAAACACACACAAATTAGCTTAACAAAATTAAATAAGAAATCGACATCAAATGTAAAAGGACCGTATCGTACCATTCCCATTTACAGGAGGGAGAGGCATCTCGACAGCAAAGAACGCTTGACGGCAGTTTTGACAAACAAGGTTGGAATTAACATAACACCTCACATACTCGAACTGCGTTTTACAAGCAGTACAAAGAGTCCAGAAAGTTTCGGTTTCCGAAAAGTGACGGGACTTTAGAACTGTTGGGTTAGATTTCTCGCCCTTAAAGAAGTCACGAAAACCATTAAGACCGTTTGATGGCCCGGAATTCTGAACATTGTTATACATATGAAGTAGTGCATTCCATTTTTTGTCAAAGGCGCTTCTCAAGGCTTTGTTAGACAAGCAACCCCAAGCTTCGGAAACGAGCTTAAAAGCACCTTCGGCACCAACTGACTTGTTTTTATCGGGATGAAGAGCGAGAGCCAATTTCCGGTAATTCCGGCGAATTGTGTCATCATCGGAAGATGGCGGAATTCCGAGAATTTTATACCAATTTATTTCCCCGTTTAATTTTTCCTCGGACGAAACGTACACTTCAAGAGTCGCGAGAAACTGAGGGAGGCCATCGAGTTCAGGATACCAATCGAGTGCCTTTAAAGCGAGTCTTTTTGCCCCAATAGCATCCTTCTCCCCTAACTTCTTCTCAGCCATCTTTTTAGCTAGTAAAGCTTCTTCTTTGTTGTACTCCATCTTTTCTGTATCTCTCTCACTATTGTTTTGTTGCCCTTCACTTTCGTAAGCAATGACAGGAACGAGATCCAAATTCCGACTAAAATATAGCGCTTGCGTTCATCATCGTGTGTCTCACCATGATTTTTCAAGCCCTGAAATTTGAAAACAATAAAAAATAGAACACAGCTCAGAAAAAGGTAAACAGAGACTAGGAATACAGAGATGGTTTATTGAATACAAAACACGAAAACCCTAATGAATGCTTCACAATTTCTCTATACAAAATTTTTGACACGTGGTGAAATAAACGGACGTAATGATGCAAACAAAATGTTAGGAAAATAAATATGAATGTCCTGGTATTTGGTAACGAACTTCCGCGTAACATTTAAGAAGCCGAATCTAATCACATTGCACAGTTGTTAAAGATTCATGAATCTAATAGCCTCATAAATGATAAACTATGATAACCAAACAACATTAGTAAAACCCGCGTATCATTCCAAAAAAAGCAAGCAAGATCAGATTATACAAAACGCGTTAGAACCGTTATGCAAGGATCACTTACATAATCTTTAAACACCTGTTCATCAAAGAAAACGAACAAACCATGTAAATGGATACAATAATAAAGTTCCTTATATGACGTGCACGAATAGTACGGATCACCGAAAACATAGAAATAACATCATGCATCTTTTTCTGACCTAGCACACCTAGAGAGTCATAGAACCATATGAGATAGAGTAAAAAACCTCACCAATACTTCAGGTAACTATAAAATTCCACAGAAAGATATAGAATCTGAACAAAGAAAATCATATAATTCTATGCTTTCGTTGATCTAAAAGCCTAAGATAACCCGAAAACATTTAGTAATCCCACATATCCAGTAACGAACTTCCAAAAGAAGCAAGCAAGATCGAATAATACAAAACCGTTAAAACCGTTATGTAGCAGTCACTCACATAATCTATAAGCACATGTTCATCAAAGAAAATGAACTAACCGTATAATAGGAAACACCAAATAGTACGAAACATCAAAAACATGGTAATAACATTATGCATCTTTTTATGCCCATACCCACTTAGAACCATATAAAAACCACACCAATTCTTCTGCTACCTATTAAGTTCCACAGAAATACTAGAATCCCAATAACAATCAGAAAATTCAATGTCTTCCCTAATGAATTGAAAGGGGATCAACGATTCCAATGGCATGCATGTTTTGGATTCATTTGAATTACTATGAGATGATAAGAGGAGAATCAAAATAATACCTTCGATCACCAAGTATCAATAAGAAATCAGAAAAATAGATTTTACTTTCAAGAGGAGAGTGTTTCCAATAGATTTAAAACCATCTTACAATATCCCTATTCTCCCAAATTGATAATACAAATCAATTCACCAACCTAAAGATACAAAAAATAAACCCTAAGCCCTAATTTCAACAATGGGGCAATTTAACCACCTCAAATAAACAAAATCAAAATTAAAAGCACCGGTTAATTAACAGAGAGCAAACAGCCAAACACATAGTTCAAGCATTAAATTCGATGATCAATGAATAAATGAACGTAGCACATTCAATGGTTTAAACAGCACAATTCCAGTAATTAAAGAGTTTAGCACAGCATAGTTTTTATCATAACTGTAATCTACAATGCAGAAAGTAATCGTTAGCCATTTCCAAACAGAAACAAAAACGACTGTAACATATAATCTTTGCATACAATGTAAATACAGACAGATATGAGAAAAATACCCATTTTCTGATAGTTGAAGGGAAGGGGCGCCATTGAACAATCAAGCTCTGCAAATATGATTTTTTCCCTATTTAATAAGCAACAGATCAAATAAATATTACATAAATTAATGGGAAATAAAAAGAAAACTCGAAAGGTAATTTTTTTCTGAATATTCTAATGCCTAGAGAGAATTGAGGGAGAAAAATATCACTACTCAAAAAAATAATCTAATAAGATATGATTTTGCCATGGCGTTTGAGTTCCTTATATATGCAAAACTCAACAATTACCTATGGTTACTTTTATTTTAACACTGGTTAAAAGGAATTTTTTTGACAGTTTCTTAATTATGGATAAATATTAATTAGGGTGGCTACAAAGAGAAATCAATTGCGAAAACGAAAATTCCAAGATCAAAATTTAATTTATTTTATTTTGGTAGTAGTAATTTCTAACTATAGTGCTATGAATTAGAATCATTTTTACTAGTGATGTCCACTAAAATGAATACAAATTCGGACACCAAACAACTTTGCAAAAATAACTTTCACTAAAAATTTTATTTAGAAGTGGTATCCAACCAAAGTAAAATTCAATTAATATAGAGTGAAATGTACATGGACAAAAATTATATTTGTTGTGTATATTATGTGTATTGTTGTTGAAAGGTATGACAACCACTTTTATATTTTGTTAACGATATTATTTTATAAGCTTCACGTAAAACATATATCATCTTGGATTATTTATGAATTTCAAATTTTAACAATTTTACCTAATTTTTTGTTAAAATCAATTCAAATTTGGAAGAACTTGAAGAGGTTTTTGTGCCACCCTCTTAATCTTAGTAAATTTATCCTTACCAAAAAAATCTTTGTAAATTAACCCAATTTTTGGTAAAATAGCCATTGAGATTTTTCATTCAATGTATAAAATCGAAAAAGAAGAATGAAGATATTGCGGATTGGGTTAAAAAATAACCCAAAATCTGTAATTACAACTCCAGAATGAAAATGAGGTAACTATGGTTAGTTACTTTTTAGTGAACTGGTTTTTCTTACTTGATATTTAAAAATATGTCATCATAAAGATTGGCTGTATCTGTAGTGTTACTGTTTTTCCTCTTATGTTCACACGTGTGTGTGCTCCTCATGTTTCTCTCTCGGTCTATTTTACATATCGATGAAAATTGGACGGTCCTGATTTCAATGTTACTTTCCATATCTCTCATTTATAATTCCCTAACACATAATAAGAAAATAAAAATATAACTTTCACATTTGATTCCATTTATATTTCAAATGTTAGTGTTTGGAAATGTACAGTTTTCTTAGCAAAAAAAGAATAAGTTGACTATGTAGTTTTTGTAAATAAGAAAAATATTAACTAACTTAGCTGACAATTACCAAATATTTACTTATTTATAGGATTAATTATATTAAAAGGTATCCAAGAGGGTCTGTACAGAGTTATTTTACTTCCAAAAATTGAAGGTAAAATACATTTAATTTTTATAATACACTTTATTTTAATATGGAATCCTAAATAAAATTCAGGGTTGGATTTAACTATAAATGATGAATCTGGTGAGATTATATTGTTTCCTTTTTTTGGTTGATTGAATATTTGAATGGAGGGTAATATTGAATTACAATGCAGAAGTGGGTGGCATTGACTTGTAATTTTGCACAACAAACAAACTGTCAAGACAAACTTCATTTAATAGTTTGTTTTACTAAAGACATTATTGTATTTGATTGGACTGGTGTCGGTAATTCAAGGGTGTAATTATATTGCATGTAACGCTCACTTTTTTTCTGCTTTTGAATCTTCGTTAGCAAAATATCAAATTATCATGGATTCAACTTGTAACTACTCTAATACATAAATACACGTGTAAGCAAATTTAATAATCAAAATGAACTTAACAAGTTATAAAATCAAATCATCAATCCAAAATTTGCCAATGTCCGGAGAAGATCGAGGATTAGAAAATAATTCAACATTTTATTTTAGTTTTACGGATTAAATAACACAGAGTAAACAAAAAAGGCGGCATGTTGAAACTTTCATGAATATCTCCCACATGTGTTGTTGGGTGTTTTTTTCTTGTGAACACTTCACAACAAAAAATCTTGTTCATTGCAACTTAAACATGTTTTCTTGAATTACAAATCAATTCAATTAAATTCAGTTCAATTATGCGTAATTAAAAATATACGTTGAATTAAGTCCAGTTCAATTCAGTTCACTTTACTTCAGTTAAGTACAGTGTTGTTTAGTTTAACTTTTAAAAATTTTAAAAAACAATAGATCCTCAATTAAAGTACTAACTAAATATAGACCGCGTTTAGAAACACTCGCCAATAAATGCAAATAAAAATCCATTATACCCTGAAAAATGACATTTCAAATCAAAATATTTCAAGGCGAAACAAATAGTGAATTTAAGATTATAAATTTACAAATTTCATTTTTAGTCACTAGGCAATAGCATGCATGTCATGTAGTGTGTCCATTTTACTGGCTTGCCCATAAGAGTGAGGATTTTTCAAAGAGAAGTAACATGTTTTGGCACATACATTTTGCCTTTTTCATATGAAATTTTATTTTTAAAATACAACTTTTCATTGGCTGTGGTTGATATTAACTTATTGGTATAGATTAAATTTGTAACTACAAAAATCACAGGTTAAAACCATATCTAAAATGAAGTAAATATTTTTCTTTGTAATTTAATAACATGAACGCGTTTGCACATATTTAAAAAATATATAATTTTTCAATTTTCTTATCATTCTAACAGGTGTTTAATGGTTGGGTTAACCAGGCTCGGGCAGCCCTAATATTTTCTTATCAAGAATTAACAAATACATTTGGGTTGCCAAGTCGGGCTGGTCCTAAGTTAGAACTCTAATTCCATTACAATATAAAGGATTAAAGAAAATATAAAATTTATATATAAATTTTTTTTTAAATTTGCCTCATTTGATTATATATAAAATTTAAATACATAACCGGACTCAGAGAAAATGTACCAATCTTGACTTATAAACCTAAATACGAAACTCTATAATATGGCCCATGAACAGACTCGGAGTTTGAGATTATGTTTTTAATAAAATATTGGTGAAACTCAAACTATGATTTTACAAGAGGTTTTTCTAAAAAATTTAGTCTCGTTTTAAAAAACTGTTTTCACCACTTATTTTTTTTCATTTTTTAAATTTTCAAGTTTTCAGTTTTCTAACTTAAAAATTGAAAAATAGAAAACATGTTCATTTTTTTTAGGATTTCAGTTTTTTAGTTTCGAAAAAATTAAATAATATACTTTACTAGTATAAAAAAATATTACAATATAAATTAAAAATGACAAATATAAATTTGAAACTAATAAATCATAAAGTAAAAAAATCTTTTAATTCAATTATAAATACAAGTTGATTCATGTGCATCTTGGTATTGGTCTGAAAATGACAAATCTTAACATTAACACATTTGAAACATATCACATTGTACAATTTTTATGATGAATATGCTTTAAGTTTTCCAATTTATAATAGTTTCTTTTAATTCGTCTACATATATAAAACATCTTTCAATTGGTATCTAATTTTCATGTTTTAGTGATCTTTTTTATCAAATTTAACAATTTTCAATTTCCTAAGCGATGAATTGAAAAATAGAAAGCAGAAAGAAATAATCACTTATACCTAACTTTTAATTTTTTACTTTTTAAATAACTAATATTAATTATAAATTTTATTAATTAATATAAGCGAATCAAATTAAGTAGACTTAATATTAAATACAAAGTTATATGTAAATAGTAAACATGACTAAATAAATAAATTAAGAGTATATTAATAAAAAAAATTATTTGCTTATTTATTAATAATTTACCA
>CATIWQ010233721.1:0-20540 GCA_949673415.1 Euphorbia schlechtendalii
CTCTTTCCCCTTTCATATGTCTATATTAGCTTCCTCTAAAAAAATCATAATTAATTCTATCAAAATACTACTTAAATACACCTTCAAATACCTTAAATATGCTTAATCTTTCATGATCTATACTAATAAAACCTTAATTTCACTTACCCCTAATTCGGTTTACTATTCACCAAGAACTTAATCTGAAATTTCTTCTTCTAACCTTGATTCACTGAAATTGATGATGATATATGGCTTAAGATTTGATTTCTAACAAGAATTCGAAATCGAAACGAAGAAATTGAAGTTTTTTTTAGTTTATGGAAGTTTGTAAGGAAAATGGGTGAAGAAAAGAAGAGAAATGGAGAAATTGAAAAGATAAGATGAGCTATCTACGTAATGAGGATGTGTTTATTTATTTAAAAAAATATATGTGAAATTACCATTTTACCCTTAGTTCAATTATATTATATACTTACCACATTTTCTCGGTTAAACCGTCTTATAACTTCATAATTTAATTTCGTAAAAGTATAACATGCACATATAATTATAAGCTCTCACGATAGTTTATATATTCTTTCTTGCATGTATTATAATTATAGAAATTTTCAGTCTTAAGTTGCGTAGTTTTCGGGTCAAAGTTTGACCGGCGATCAAACTTCAATCCGTGTGACTATTACCGAACTTTAACTTTTTCTCATAATTCCTTTAACATAGTAACAATATGCCGATGTCAAATTTAGAAATTTTGGGGTGTTACACTCTCACTACCACCACCTCCACCGCGCCACCACCTCCACTTACTTCCTCCATCACACCACCATCACTCGCTACCTCGCCAATGTCAACGACATCACCATTACAACACTATTATTACATCCACTTCATCCACCATTATTTTATTCGATCATCACAACTTCCTCCACCCTACCACAACCACCACCATGCCGCTACCACCACTACCACCACAAATTTCTCTATTCCACCACCATCACTACCATCATCATCGCATATTTTACAATATATATGATATTGTATATATAAATTGTGATTGGAAAATATTTTCTAAATAAGTAAACAAACATCAGAAAATATTTTACAGTGATGTAGACAAATCACAGGAAAATATCTTATTTTCTTGCATAAAATCTTCATTTACACAATATTTTCCTGCAAACAAATAAGGTATCAGTCAAAATAAATTTGACCTTAAAAAGATACGAATGTCAATAGGATGACACCTCATGGTTGATATGATGGGAACAAATGCAAGCTCGTCTACGTCAATTGTTTGACGATATATATGCGAATTTGTTTGGGCTCCACTAGGCCACAAATGTATATAATAATGTTCTTTATGTGGTGATTTAATGCAAGTTGGATGGTTTGTTTGGTTGACATAATAATTATTCAACGAAATAGAAGAAAAATCGAATGAAAAATGTCAAATTTAGTAGAGATTTAATCTAAAATCGAATATCGGAGGGAATAGGTTTTTTAGGTATCATAAGATTCGTGAAATAATTACTCTTCTTTGAGATGAAGGAATAGCTAGTCCTATGAAACCTAGGAATAATTATCTCCTCCAAATCGGATTGTAAATTAAATCTTTAGCAAATTTAACATATTTTCATTTATTTATTATCTCATTCCACCAACCAAATGAGTTATAATTGTATTGCTTCAAAATTTTTTGACTTATAGATATTTCTAACTTCTAAGTTGTTGTGAAGCTTTGATTTACGGAAAAAAACAACACAATTAATTATTATTGAACAATGATGTTAGTCTTCTATCACCTTTATATATTGTTTTACAAAACTATCATCATCTTATTTATTATCTCGATAATTTTCATTTCGATTATATCAAACAATATTAGTTTGCTCTCAGTCTTCATCAATATTGTGGATATTTTAACAAATATAGAAAAGTGGGCTTTATTAACCTTAGTTGTTTATTATGAATTTATTCTAAATATTTAACTAAATAAATAACTCATAAAACTTAGTTTACACGTAAGGCAATGTTTCTGTATAACCACGCGCTCATAAAGCAAGTAAGAGGAAACTGAAGATTTCCTTATCCTAAAAAACCGCGTTTTAGCCGTTACACTGTTTACCTCCTCCCTCCGTTGTTTGGGTCTCGCCAAATCCAACGGCTGAGATTTCCTGATTTTATCGAGTTAGGGTTTTCTTCTCTCTTTCTTCGCTTATATTCTTTGTTTTAGCTCCTAATTTAATCTTTCTCGTCCCGTGCAGTTTTATTCTGCCACCCTTTCTCTCTCGGTTCCTGTTCCGGCGGCTCTAGAGCTTCACCGGCGGCCAATATCGCCGTACCCCTATCCACCTTCCCTCTCCTCCCCTATCTAAGTACAAAACCCCCAAAAAAGCAGAAAAAATAGAGCTGAAAAACAAAATTTATCTTTAGATCTTTTATCAAACAGTTGGTGTGCGAGAGTCGATCAAATAGAGCTTGTTGTTTAGGGAGAGAAGAGTTTGGAATGGTTTTCTTATTTTTCGTTTGCTAGAATAAAAAGAGGAGAGGGAAGAGAAATTGAAAAAAAAATTAAAAAAGGAAATTTTGCAAAGAAAAAATAGGAGAGATGGCGCAGGTTCAGGTTCCAGTTCAGGCGCAAGGTGTGAACGGCGGAAGCAACCCGCAATTTGTGACGACTTCCCTTTACGTTGGGGATCTGGAGCAGAACGTGACTGATTCGCACTTGTACGATCTGTTCAATCAAGTCGGGCAAGTGGTGTCTGTTAGGGTTTGCAGAGACTTAAGTACTCGACGATCGCTTGGCTATGGCTATGTTAACTACAGCAATCCTCAAGATGGTTAGCTTTCTTCTTTTTGTTAATTTGATTTCAGCTATTAAGTGATTTTTTTGCCAAACTCCGGATGTGATTCGAACGAGTCTACAGGCTAAGCCCTCTATCACAAAAATTTCGTAAATATATAAAAAAAAAGCTATTAAGTGATTAATTAAAGGTTGACTGATGAATAAAGGTTTCACTTTTTTAATTTGGTTCGATCGTGTTTTCATTTTTTTAATTTGGTTCGATCGTGTTTTCATTTAGTAATTGCATTAAACACAATAGAAAGCTTGTTTTTGACATGCATTTTTATCAAAATGGGATAATTACTGATTTGGTTAACTATATACCCTTGTGCCAGTTGCCTCTGATCTTCTATAATATGAATGAGTACATTTGTTATATAGATTTTTAGGCAAATTGTAATTACAAATCCAGTTGTTGTGCGCTCGTGTATCATCAGTAATGGTTTGTGCTTTCACGTTTAGATACATTTTATTGGTGTTTTGATGAAATAGATACTTAAATACAGAGCAGTCATAAATGTTATGTGTAACCTTGAGGAGTCCTATCCAATGATTTTTAAGGTGTTGCTGGAAATTTTTGTTCTTTCAGACGTACACATCTTTGAAATGCACCTAGTTATTGAAGGCACAAGGAAAGGTGCACAGGTGTGAAAAAAATTTAAACCAGAAATTATGACTCCAATTTTATTTCTTTTCAAAAATATAATTTTGTTAGGCTTTTAAACTTTTTCTCTATTTTAGAATTTCATTAGCTGAGAATTTTTTAGATTTTCAAATTGGTTATCTTATTTATTTTGGAAATCAAACATTAACATAGGCACTAAAGGGGAAATTAGGAAAGAAATCTGATTTTTTTCCAATTTTGAGGGTAGAACCAGTCGACGATTCAACTGATTTCTATAAATCTATTTCACCTACTTACAATTAACGGAAAAATCATCATTAACATTGAAACAATTAGATTTATTTCCTATTCTTCCTTCTTTCCTAATTTCCCTATCGCCTACCTTTGTACACTGTAAAAAAACCCTTCACTATCTTGCTAACACCGCCTTGGCGTTCTATGCAAAGCACCTCAGATGGGGTACAGGTAGCAACTGGGCCACTTGCCCTTTGTGAGGACTGAGGTGCACCTATAACTGCTATAGAAATGCATTGACTTCGTCTCTTTAGTGCTCTTATGCCATTTGTCCATGCCTTCACATGCTGTTATACATATGGAATCTTTGTACTTAGTTATGGGCCTACCTTATTTATCATTTTACTGCAAGTTGTGAAACTGCAACCTGATCAATATTTTGATGGATGTTGAAATCAAAGCATGAAAAAGTTACAAATAACTGGATTTTTTACTTTTTGAGAAATGAGAATTTAGGATTTGGTGTAAAACATATTTCTGAGTGTGCCTGAGATCAATAATAAATTTTTGTAGATTACTGCTAACATTAGTGCGATAAAGATATGTATTTGCAATCATGTTCTCTCCTGTGTTTCAATCTGATTTCTCTTGTTCTTAAAACTTTCTACAGCTGCAAGGGCATTGGATATGTTGAATTTCACCCCTCTCAATGGAAGCCCCATTAGAATCATGTATTCACATCGTGACCCAAGTATTCGCAAAAGTGGGTCTGGTAACATATTTATCAAGGTATTCTTATCTGCTGAACAGTGGCAAATTTTTGCTTTTCTTTTTATTTGTGTTATTTTGGCTTTGCAAGTCTCATTTCTGTTTCTAATAGACATTTCATTTGATTGACCTTTGTCAGAATTTGGATAAGGCTATTGACCACAAGGCATTGCATGATACCTTCTCTGCTTTTGGGAACATTCTTTCCTGCAAGGTAGCTACTGATGCTGCTGGCCAGTCAAAGGGTTATGGATTTGTACAGTTTGACAATGAGGAAGCTGCCCAGAAGGCAATAGAAAAGTTGAATGGCATGCTGTTGAATGATAAGCAAGTGTATGTCGGACCATTCCTTCGCAAGCAGGAACGAGACACATCTACTGATAAGACAAGGTTTAATAATGTCTTTGTGAAGAATCTAGCTGAAGTGACTACTGAAGAAGATTTAATGAAAAACTTCGGTGAATTTGGAACCATAACTAGTGTTGTGGTGATGAGGGATGGGGATGGTAAGTCAAGGTGCTTTGGATTTGTAAACTTTGAAAATGCAGATGATGCTGCTAGAGCTGTTGATGCACTGAATGGAAAAAAAGTTGATGACAAGGAATGGTATGTTGGGAAAGCCCAGAAGAAATCTGAAAGGGAAAATGAATTGAAAATTCGATTTGAGCAGAGCATGAAGGAGGCAGCTGACAAGTTTCAGGGGGCCAATTTGTACATTAAAAATCTAGATGATAGTATAGATGATGAGAAGTTCAAGGAGCTCTTTGCTCCATTTGGAACAATCACATCATGCAAGGTAATTAAATTTATTCTTGAATTGTTCATTGATTATTTGATTAAATCTACTAACACCCGCATCAAACTTCATATGAAAAGGTTATGAGAGATCCTAGTGGAATAAGCAGAGGTTCAGGGTTTGTGGCGTTCTCTACTCCCGAAGAGGCATCTAGAGCTGTAAGAAGGGTTTTTTTTAATAAGATTACTCTTAGTTCATCACATTTATGTTGGCGTGTATTAACAAATTTAAAGTTTTCATGTTTGAGTGACAATTGATATTCTTGTTTTGATAGCTTATGGAGATGAATAGTAAAATGGTAGGCAGTAAACCACTATATGTTGCCCTGGCACAGCGGAAGGAAGATAGGAGAGCTAGGTTGCAGGTATGATTAATCTTCATGAAACTTATTAGCAGCCTCTAAGTAGTGGAACCTTTTTTTTTTTTTTTTTTCAACTGTACTTGAAATGGATAGAGCGATAGATTTCAAAGAAGTCTTAGTTTTTATAAATTCTTTTAATGAACATTGGTATGAAAATTAAATAAATGATAATTGGATTTATAGGCTCAATTCTCCCAAATGAGGCCAGTTGCAATGGCCCCTCCTGTTGGTCCTCGTATGCCAATGTATCCTCCTGGTGGTCCAGGACTTGGACAGCAGATATTTTATGGACAAGGACCACCTGCTATGATTCCTCCCCAGGTAACTCCCTCTTGTGATGCTGAGTTCTTTGCAAAGATATGACACGTTTTAAATTGTTTCATCAGTAGTAAATCAACTAACAGGTCCTGTATTTTTAATGTTTGCTAAATGTGCCATTGGTAGCCTGGATTTGGATATCAGCAGCAGCTTGTACCTGGAATGAGGCCCGGAGGAGCTCCTATGCCAAATTTCTTTGTGCCAATGGTTCAGCAAGGTCAGCAGGGTCAGCGGCCTGGTGGTAGGCGGGCAGGAGGTGTTCAACAACCCCAGCAGCCAGTCCCCATGATGCAGCAGCAGGTTGACTTCAGCTACATCTCTTGGAATTACATCGTTGACATTAATTTATACCTTGTCTGTCTGACTGGTTTGTTTCATGGCAGATGGTTCCAAGGGGGCGTGTCTATCGGTATCCCCCTGGCCGTGGCATGCCTGATGGTCCAATGGGAGTAGGCATGCTATCAGTTCCTTATGACATGGGTGGGATGCCTTTGCGTGATGCTTCCCTATCTCAATCTATTCCTATTGGTGCTTTGGCTACTGCACTTGCAAATGCTTCTCCAGAGCAGCAGAGAACGGTATGAATAGGCTGCTTGTTTTTCGTTTATTTCTTTTTTATCTTACTGCCTAACAATAATAATTGTTCTTGATTTTCATATTTCTTTTGTGATGCAGATGCTAGGAGAGAATCTTTACCCACTAGTGGAACAATTGGAGCCTGATGCAGCAGCTAAGGTGACAGGCATGCTGTTGGAGATGGATCAGACCGAGGTTTTGCACTTGCTGGAATCGCCAGATTCTCTCAAAGCAAAGGTTTCTGAAGCTATGGAAGTTCTTAGAAGCGTTCAGCAGCAACAAGCCGGCGCTGCGGCTGATCAGCTCTCTTCGTTGTCATTGAGTGATAACCTTGTTTCGTAGGTCAAGTGTGAGGATTTATATGCGCAGCTGGATGTTAATGTGTTTTGACTAGTTTTTATGTTAGCATAGTAGCTGGTTTTGGGTTACTGAAATTTGAGGATTTGTTTGATGATTGCCTATGTGAGTGGAGCACTATTGTGGCTTTGTTTTTTGCCTTTGCCTTAGTTTTATGCGAGAAATTTATAATCTGATTACCTGCAAGATAGATGGCAATGAAAATTGTTAATGTGGGAGGCACGCGAAAATTTTGTCGTTAGGTTAGAGCGGCTTGAAAGTTCACTTTGTGAAAGGTGAAAGATCTACCAAAAGGAATATCCGATCCCAGTCCCAAAGATGTTAAATAATAAAAGTCGTAATAAAATAGCTGAATGGTAAGAGCGATTCGTATTTGAGATAAATTAGCTCAAATTGATTTTATATGCAACACGAACCAACATGGGAATTTGTTTTGTACAATAGCGATGGACTTGTCCTAAAGATGCTACTTCTGGAGCTAAAACGTAACAGAAAGCTATGAAACCGATCCCTTTAATAATTACTTGAGCCGAACTACCCTTGGCATTATAATTAGACTTTGCATTTAGTGCAACGGTAAAGCAAAGATTGAAGTTGAGATTTTCCACATTCAATTGGACAAAATAGTAACACCAGTAACAATTAATTATTTTTCATAACCATGTAGTAGTCTACAATTAATTAATTTCCGTGTGCAATGTGTAAAAGAAAAATCAGAAACTCCTACATTCTCGACCTACAGCTAGCTACTGTTTCAAGAACGAGACAAACAAATTCCAATTTCAGTTCGCAAGAAACCATTTAACAACGTCGTATCCAAACATTATTCTTAGAGGTGGATACATATTTTGACGAGAGCTAGATAACATCCTGCAAATACCTCGAAATAATGTCTGTTCTAATTACTAATCCAACAAGAGAGTAATATGCACAAAACACCAACTATGATAGTTCATGAACACAAAACACCAACTATGATAGTTCATGAACACAATACTGTTAATCTTTCCAATTCCTAAATCCTATTAATAAAATTCCTATATACTTTGCCTTGTTTATGCCGATCAAGCCGCCTGTTGAATAACGCGCCGCTGCCTCAAACCAACGTCCGTTTCAAGACCGTTCTGAATCAAATCTACAACGGGAATATCGGAACTTTCTCCTTCGGAGGAGTTCCCGACTTCGTTTACCCTCTCCTCTCGATCTTCCCCGAAATTATGAAGCCTGCGACCAATGAGATAGCGATCGTCGCGAATGGAGTTGTGGAGGTTGGTGAACCAAACGTGGAATCTCTTTGCACAGAAGCACAACACGCTGAAGCAGAGACATCCCAGCCACGCAAATCGGTAGACAGCAGAGTTCACAACTAAAGGGTACCCAAGCACGGGAAAGACGCCTCGGGCTAGAACGTAAGGTACACATAGGGCTGTTAAGAGCTTCATGATTATTGGGAAGACGATCTCTCGCAGGACCCAAAGGCCTTGCAGCCTTGAAAACCCGTCTTCTCGCACCCTCTCGAATTTCACTCGCCAACTTTCATCCACCAGTGGCATCATATGGTCCAGCATGACCTGTTCAACGCAAGAACATTCCAACGTCAATTGATAAGAAATATTACTCATCGAATGAGGGCTTCTTTGGGATTGCTTTCAGAGCTGCTGTCACGAAAAGCTACACTTATATTTTAGCATTGGAAAAAAGATTTGGACTCTTAATACTAATTAATTAGGAACTGTTTGTTATTGATTATCAGAACTTTTCAGGACAGCAAGCGTAGAAAAGTTAGAAAATAGAGCTTTTCGGGATAGCAGGCTAGGAAAGCGATCCCAAACTGACCCTAACTCGTCAATTGATAAAATCTGGAAGTAGCAAGGGAAAAGATTTTCGGATACACAGATTATCGAGCTAAGAAGCACAAAGTTTGATAGCTCACCAGCCTGGTCCAAATCTTCAGAAAGATGAGTCCCAGTGCCCAGTCCTGATACAAGAGAAACACTGGGCTTTCATCCACAGGCACTCGCATGGGCACAATCACCAAAAGCTCAAAAAGGAGCCCGATCATCACAGGAATCACAAATATCTGGGCAACATGATATATTTTAGTCAGAATAAAAGCTGCGATATGAAATGATAATGATGATAGTAGACAAACAGATAAGGAACATCTATATAGACATACCCATATTGCCAATAGTACAGAGCTCTTTAGGACAATCCCACACCACTTCCAGATTTGGTGAAGCAACACAGTCACCCTATTTGTTTTGATATATTCAATGGAATATCTAACTCCAGCTAACGCAGTCCAAATGACATAGCTTCCGATAATGAAAGCATATAGATCTAGAGACACGAAAGAAGAATAAATTATACACGTATCACATCAGTTGAGACAGAAATATTTAATGAATCATGCATACCATTGCACTTGATGCCATGAGTTATTGGCAAAAGTGGAATAGCATTAAAAAGGGCACGCCCAAGAGATACAGGTACCACAATTAGGGAAGAATTAACCATAAGCAGAGTCATCCAAGCCACAATAAGCAAAAGGACAATCCGAAGAACAAAGCTGTACCTCCTGAAAGATGTATGTATGTCAAACATTAGATGGCAGCAGTCACAATAATAAGGAAATATACAATCACAAGCAGAAATAACGGAAAATCAAGCATGATGAAAGACATAGCAAGAACAAATAAAAGTCAATGATCCAGTTTAATAAAACAAATGCAAAATGATATTATCCATTGCAGCAACTTATGACAGAAAATATGATTGTACAAGAGCATTCATTTCCCAATGTTTATAGATGTGAATATTGGTTGTTGGGGATTGAAGCCGTGAAGAGGGCTTGGTTTTGATCATAAAGATCTTACAGCGATCGAACCACAATCAATTGGTAAGCAGGCAAGAAAGGATACAAGTGTTGTTTGACAATAAAATTCCTAGTCAGTAATATAGCAGCCACAGAGTAGAGGAACAAGAACCCATATGTCACTCCTAACTAGAAAACGAGTTAAGATCAAGTGAATCAAGCTGAGGGTGTATACAAGTTTTAAAGAACAATAGAGCAACACCATGGAGTGGTATTGAAAAGAGACAACAAGTAGTCCTACAACTTTAAAAATTCCTATGTAGCCAATTAGTGTTAGTCAAACAATGGAATATACAAGCTAGTAGAAACTGAAACGATTAAGTAAGAATTTTTAATGCATACTCTGAATCAGATTGTTCATCGGTATCATATTCCTCGGCAGTGGTAGAGCTTTCTGCTACAAGAAGACCTCTATTAGGATCATCAGCAGCAGCATGTAGTGCCAAAGCTCGATCATGTCCACCCAGTTGACCTGCATGTAGTCTATCCTGCCTTCCTGGCTCCGGATTTCCATTGTCCTGGCCACTATTGTCTTCTGGTCTGGGCAGCAAAAAGTCTGTTAAACCAAGTGCCCACCCAACAGCGGTAAACCAATAAGTCAACAGAGATTTGATTGTCGCCCGCAACTTGAAATGCTCAACGGCAAATGGAATGCAGATTTGAAAAAGAAGCATGTCAGCTGGAATTTCAGTAAATGGATCTGATACCCTGAAAAAAGATGCGTATCTGTGTCAGAAAGAATATAGGAGAAATATTTCACCATAAACATTGCAGAAGAATGAAGTAGGTTCTTACGATATGTCCAGTGGGAAGATGGAGGGAGCCACCCGCATTGCAAGTTTGACGGGTAAAAATACCAGCATCACAATTAAACTTCCATAAACGGCAACTGACAACAAAACCCTGCGGGCATGCTTGTGCACAGGATCATCAATCAAATCACGAAATGGGTTATAGTTTGGATCAGCGGGGTCTCGAAGAAAATATAGAACTCCTTGACGCAAAACCTGCAAACATATAAGAAGAGAGTGATTATTAATTTATCCTAACCATAAATGTTTAGCGATTATCTCCCACATAATACATAAGCATGGCAAAGAGTGGTACCCCGCGAAGAAGACTGACAAAGATGCTTATTTGTAACATGTATACAATCCCTACAATCCAATGAATCAATGAACTTGCCAAGGGAGAGACTGAGAAGAACTGGACTCTTTGAGACATGGTTTTCCCAAACATCCTAATAGTACAAACATCCAGCCACCATCCACACATCAAAGGAAATACGCCAAGTTCAATCACCAGAAGGAACGCAACCTTAATCATGGTCATCAAATGCCTCATTGCTGCCAAGAACTGCCTGAAAAGGGATGGAAGTGTTTCTGCTATAGAAGCAACGCCATAAAACCTTCCCAGAATCAAAGGCTCACCTTTAGTATATCTAATCAGAGCAACAATTCCAAGGTAGAAAAAGACTAGAGAAAATATAAACATGTATCCAATTGCAAGAGTAGTCACGTCAGAAAGCCGTGATGTGCCCAAACTTGCCCCCTTCAAGAGATCTGCAGGCAGTGGAGAGCTCATGTTCTTTGAAACTTCATTTACCCCACTAGCATTTACTTTTAGCATATCTGCAACCTGACCAAGTATCCCACTATCTTGGCCTTCAGATGTCATATTTGTGACAGCAGTAAGAGCACTCTTGATCGTGAAATTCGCTATCGAGAGAGCAGTATCTGTAAGTGGCATGACTGTTGATAACAACGGACCACTTGCAGAAGAGAAAAGCCATGAGACATGGTAGAGTATAATGCGTCCTAATGAAAATGGTACAAAGATGACAACACCTAGGAATATCATATTGCTAGCCAGAACCTGCAGAGAAAGAGAAACACCATGTAAGAAGAACATCCCAAATATACACATTATATGAGAACATCATACAAACCCCACCTCCCATCGCCTTAAGAACGAGAAAAAAAAAGAACGGTAATCCTTGCATCCATTATCATCAATGAGTGAGAGAAATTATGAGAATGAAAACTTTCAAAAGCTCAAAAATGATTGGGATAAAAAAGAAAAAAGAAAACGAACAAGCCCTGTTTCGGATTTAGAATATAATACTAGGAAAACACAACACTAGAGATAACAAGACGGTGTTCAAAATTTATAAAAAGGAGACATAATTAGAAATATACGGAATAAAAAGACAGGCCAGTCATAATTTATACTCACTGTAAATGCATTTTCGACTAAATGGAAAACTGGACCCTGCATGCCAACAAGCTCGTCAAAGGGAACATCCTCTGCACCATCAGCATCATCTAGGCCATCAAACATTTGCTCAACATGAGCCTCCAGACGAGCTGCCTGCATCTCCCAGCGAGCAGCAACATTTTCGGCATTCCTTCTAATCATTTGACCAGCCCCAGCAATTCCTTGTCCTCCAAATGCCTCTTCAACATTTCCTTCCACAGCTAAATTTCTATTAGCTTGGACTTGTGGCCGTCTTGCAGCACGAGCACCATTCCTTTCACCTTCATCCTCTCTATCAGCATCCTGACCTCCAAGTTCCCTCAAATGCCTAAAGTAATCTCTTAATGAAGTGGCTCCCAGAAAAATGAAAACAATGCTAGCAGATAGTAAGAAGCCATGCAGACAATCAGTAAGAATAACAGTGGTTGAGATATGGCTTAAAAACAATCTTTGCGCTTCACCAAAACTCCTCACAAAAGCCAAACGCCATATCCAGAATGTTATGAAGGGTATAATGAGAAGCCAAACAGAAAGCACAAAACTAAGGCGCAGAAAGAACTGCAGCACATGACAAGCCTTCATTGTCATCCCAACAACAAATTCCTGAAAAGGAAGCCTCGTTGGGGCATTCGCAGCATAAACCGGAGAGAAGGAGAAAGCATGCTTGCAAACCTGAAAATATGAGTGAGACCAGTTAGAAAAATAGGGAAAGAATCTAAAAAAGAAAAAAATGCATTAGATGATCCCTAAAAAGTGCACACAAAAATTACAAAGAGGAGAGAGGACTTCAGTGTTCTAAAGTCCAACTTACTATATAAATTGATGACTGTCTAATAGCAAACATTGCCGTTGTAAGAACTAAGAGACGAAGGATTAAGTAAGCCAGCTTCATATTCACAATAACTAAAAACATGGACTTCACACTCACAATAATATTCTACTGTTCTACACGCAGCTCATCCAGAACACGAAGAAGAGAAAAGGAGAGAAGCTAGATTTAGAAAATAATAATTAAATACCCCTTCTTTATAAGTTAAAGTCATGCACTTCATCTGTTGCAACTTTCATCCCAAAAATATGAACTTTTGACTGAAACTTCTAGCAAAGACAATATATCCACAAAAATATAATATGAATGTACAGCGCATCGGGCATAAGCAACGAGATAACATTTCCTTGGCTTTTCGTTATCAAGTTCACATGTCTAAATCCCTACAAACCTTGATCAATCAATTTTACAACACCTAAACACCAGTTGAGCTAAAACCATGACAAATTAATAACTTAAATTAAGGTTAAGATTTCTAGATTAATGCAATTGAGAAGGGTGAGGGAAGGTACCTCGCATTGACGGGCGTTGCTATGATTCAACCACTGCAAGAGACAATCCTGATGCACAAACTTGATACTTCCACTACAAGCACATGGATACCGTAAAGGATTCTCCGCATCCCCCGGATTTCTACAGATCCGGCAAACATCCCCCTCCTCCTCATCATCCTCGAACCTAGAAGCCGCCGCCGACACAGACGGAGCTCCATTAGTCTCCTCCTTTCCAATTGAATCGCGATTAGACGCGGCAGAGCTCGCAGACGAAGGCGAAGGTGATGGTGACGGAGATGGCGACCTCAATGAATCATTGGCGTCATTAGGCGGAGACGCCGCCATGATCTCCATAGGGAAAGGCAAAGTGTAGCGGAGAGGACGGGTTGTAAAGCTGAAGCAGGGAGGGACTCGGGCGAGTTAAATCGGATACGGCAATTGAGATAGAAACGCGTATTGGGAGGTGTCGGTCGGAGTTGAGTTGATGGCCTTATATCGGCTTGGCCTACGTTGATTATTACGCGGTCGATTTATACAAGACGGTTGATGACGTGGTGGACTTTGATTGGATATTGGTTCAAACTAATTTTCATCGCTAAAGTTGGAAGTCATTTCGAATTACTGAGCATTAATACTATTAAACATAGGCGGAGCCTGAAATTTCCTAAACACCATTTTACATAAAACATTTTTTACTAATTTCAAATAATCTTTCGTGTTAAAATCAGATAAGGAAGAAAAAATTAAAAAATTAATATTTTTAATTAAATCAACCAGAAACTGACACGTGATATTGAACGAGTAAACTGATACAATATTACAAGTTTGAGAGATTATTTTTAAAAATTCGGAGGAATAATAACATTTAAGAACAAGTTCAAAGAATTCTCATTACAATAAACTTTAGATATAAACAATATTCTCATATCATTCAAGACGTTAATGAGGAGATGAGATGTGTAGTTGTTACAAATTAAGTTTAACCACGAGGTTAATAGACATCAATTCGATGACTTCAGTTTTTTTTTTTTTTGAACTTTTTTATAGTTTAACTTTCTGTGCTTGATTACTCATTTCATGTTTGTTTATTCATTTTTTAAATTGAATGTGTTTTTTTTATGGAAAATAATAGTTGGATCATAAATTAGTGCTCAAATGACAACCCTAGTCAAAGGCGAATAAGTGTTAAACCAAGTCCTTTGCTTGTCAAAGAACCATCTGTTCTAGTTAACAAATGAGCAGCTTGATTCGTGGACCGATTAACAATCCAAGAATCTCGGAAAATCAAACCAATAAGAGAAACAAAAACAGTCTTATTAACTAAAGTATGCACAAGTGATTGAGGTCTTGACCTAGTGGTTAAGACGGAAGCTGTAAACTCTAAAGGTCTCAAGTTCGAGTCACATCCGGGGTGGGTTGGGGATTTTCCTTTCCATTTAATGTAATCCCAAATAAGATTTTTTTTTTTTTAAAAAAAAAAAAACTAAAACATGCACAACGTTGATGGCATCCAGTTCCACTATCAAGTTGTCTAATACATTTTCCTTCAACTAGCTTAGTACCTCTCTGCAGCTCATTACCTATGCCAAAAAAGCATCCCCCACCCCGGTAATAATGAAGATCTTGCTACCACTACCGGCCCCGTAGAGTCTCTCACAACACATCAATGGCCGAGCATATTTCCATTATCGAAAAGGCTAGCATCAACAGCTAAATGGTTAAAATCAAATTTGTTACTCATATTGATTTTACCAATTTCGAAAACAGAAAATTACCAACAACATTGTACTACTAAACTAAACCGGCCTTTGGTTGTAAAAATAAGTTTGTATATAAATAAAATGCTTTTAACGTTTATTCTACCAATTGATTAAAATCCTTTCATTTTTATATAATATAGTAAGAGAGTTATTTTTGCTTAATTCAATTTTCAAAGGCAAAACCATGTTTGTTCCGGATTCCAAATTTTGAAGTTACAGTGTGTCATAAGTAGTACCGGTATTTGATATTTATGGAAAAAGAAAGCAAGATGAATATACAGAATCTTTGAAAGAGTTATAAGTAAAAAAGATTCTACTTAACTTGAAATTACACAAACCAAAACCGCAGCTATATCAAGTTGTAAAGCATACAAACAAGGAAGCCCAGACTACATTATGATCCTGCAATTCTTGTAAGATTTTCTAGGCTCAGGATGAGATAATTGACTTTAATCTGAAAACGAATGCCCAGATAAGTTCGCAGACTGCCAATATTGCTGTGTCCGTGTTGTTGTTAGTCCGTCCAATGATGACTATTGCTACTATGTCTATCTAGCGATCAGAACTGCAGTGAAGCTACAGATCATACAATACAATGTAAAAATCAATAAGAGAATAAGCAAATATTGTCGACGTGTATAATACTAAAATAATCATATCACCACGTTAACTCGTTTTAACAAGCTGATAACTTGAACAATAACAAAAAAATGCACATGAAACCAATTCTTCACCGGACAGATAATCACAAAAGAAGAAAGGTCCAACAAGTGGGAACTTAACTAAATATAGGATTAGTGAATGATACAACAAGTAGAAAAACTTCAAAAAAAAAAAAAGATGCAGAAAGGGAAGAGCTATTGGAAATGGTTGATTACCGAAACAAGTGACATACTGGCAAATCGAAATGCGAATATGTGGAAGCTAAATAGAGATATAGTGCAGCAGCAATAATTAAGAAAAGGAAATATGAACTGTATACAACATGTATGCAGAAACATATAGAAAAAAAATCCCAAAAATAGTCTTTAACCGAGAGAGAACAGAGAAAGGCAAAGAGGTAGATTGTGATGCTGGATTCATCTTCAGTATTTTCATCAGACATTTCATTCCGTCTTTCGTCAATGACAGATCTTTAAGCTCAAAAAAAAAAAAAAAAACGGCAAGTAAGTCAAATTAGGACAACCTCCAATTTTCAACTCAAAAAGGCAAGAAAAGCAGGGCAGGTTTTCAGCTGGTTTCTTTCCGGCATCAGACTGAAATCCCTTCAGCTTGGGACAGTTTTCGAGAGTAAGAGCCGTCAGGGAGGGAAAGAATGACGAAGATCCTCTGCTTTCGAAGTTCGAAGCAATATCAATATACTCCAGGCGAACACCTAACTTCTTAAGATGAGGAAAGCCATCAAATGCAGGGAGCCATTGTAGATTTCTACAACCGAAAAAAGAAACACATACCAGATTAGTAACTGACAGTAGCCAGCTTGGAAGCTTCACTCCCGAGTAAGAATACACTGAAAATTCTTTCAATTTTTGGTGGGGTCGTAGTGCTTCAAGTCCCATTTTATCATTACCAACATCATTTTCTCTGCATTCATCATCCCTGTCTTTAAGATCTAACCAGTGTAGTCTCAATTTTTGAAGTTGCTGCTTCGAACTCAAGTCAGCGGCCTTAAAATCAAACGCAACATTATTCACGTATCTCAGATTCATGATCTCCAGTTCACCTCTCAAGTTATTTAATGCATGCAATTCATCAAGCCCACCGCTGCTCGGCTTGGAGATGGAATGATCTTGAGATAATACGATTGTTGATAATTTCTCGAGTTGTGTTAGTTGTCCAATACCCCGCGGCATGTGAGTCAACCTGTCACACCCATAAATGTCTTTATCATGACCTCTACCAATAACTACTTGAGGTGGAGGGGAGGGAGTTTGGCCCCTGCCCTTAGCTCCAAAACCCTTCTCCCTCTGTACGTAAAAAACGCTCCTCTAAATGAAATTTGCCCTTTTCAGCAGCGCTTTCATAAAATCTCTGCCTAAGTTCCCTCACCTTGTGTACAAAAGAAAACTGGTTGGATCTTCAAAAGAAAAGACGCACCTTTCGAGTAGTTTGAGAACCGCCCATAAGTTGTTTCCTCAGGGCCTCAGTTGGAAATTCTTCAAGCAAGTCCTCGGCATCAAACATAGCTTCAGTGAGCAATCCAAGCCAGTGTGTGATCTGAGGGTTGTCAATGGACTGCTCCTCCGCGTGAAGAAGCACAGCTTGGATTGTGGAAACAGTTCTTTTGAGTTTCTGAAAGTCGTCTTTGAGGTTCCTCCACAAACTCATCTCCTCCGAGAACAAAGACCCCAACTTGGAAATGATTCCAGCAGCCACGTCGGAAAGGATCGATTCAGCCATTGTTGATGGTGAAAGAAACTACAGAGATCAGAATGGGGTGGATGATTTGATACCAAGGCAATAGTAGAAGGAAGATAAGAAAGTGCACTGCAATTAAAATAAAGGAATAATCGAAGTCTCGTGTTTGGGATGAACAAAGCATGAAGTTTGAGCTAGTGTGCATGGGTCAAGGCGGCTATACAAGTGCAATTTCTAGCCACCACCTTGTTTGATTGGTTTGTTTTTTATACTGAATTGTTTAACAATTGATTGGGTTTATATTTATAACATAATGCCCGTGTAGATGGTTAAGATGCGATCATAAATTGTAGCTCGGTTGGCAAAATACTCTAAGTAGGAGGCAAGATTTGCCCAGGCCCCATAGCCGGAAATGGCTTCAAAATATTTTTGTATTTATATTTTTAGTAGTTAATGTTTAAAAGATTAATATGAACTTCCAAAATGTGTTCGAATGAATTGGCAAGTCACTTGTTAATGATATGAAAGGTTAATTTCTATATTGATGCTTGTAAATATACCAAAAAATCATTTATGAGCAGATATTTAGCACATGTAGTTATATCACATCACCATGTAAGTGTAAGTGTTGAATGGTTTTGGTATGCTTTCTTTTCACTTGACAAGAAAATAGTTTAAGTATTGTATCAAAACATAATCAGATTGTTAGCTTTATGTTTCTCTCTTACAGGAATTCAGTTATTCCTTGTTTTGTATGTTCCATTGTTTATGAACATGTAACTTGGCAGATTGAAAGAATCAAACAACAGACCAGACAAGAATCAAGTACCAAAAAGCAGATTAAATAGCTCTATTGATTTACCAAAACAAACTCTCTGTCCCCACTTATCGATCTTTGGATTCTCGGTTGGACTATCATTTGTATGCAGCAGACACCATGAAATATGGCAATAAAAGTAAAACATAGAAAGGAAGCTACGGGCTCAAAGTCAATGGCGTGCACAATATTGGATACATTATATTATACTAGTGAAAATTAATGTTTATACAACATCTCTGTAAAACATATAAAAAATTAACAATTTTAGATCTTATTTTGAGTGCTGCCAAAAGAGGTTCATAGACTGCTGCAAACGCACTTGTCATTTGTGGAGGCATTATCTTATTATGAGTGAAGCTAATTTGCAGCTTCATCATTTGTTTCCTTTTACCATTGTAAAATTTGGTCCTCGGCATCACCTGTTCAACCAAAACTTCAGCAAGAACAAAAGAAATGAATTGTGTAACGAATTCGACGGTTTTTCTTGTTTTGGGCAATTATAAACATTCTTAGTCAGGACTGACTCTCAATCAATATGAGAAACTTATGCCGCAGAATTTTTTTTAAATTGATGTTCATATATTACCTGCACGAGAGTATCTCATAGGAAGTTGATATTATCAAGCCTTTTCTGAGACATTTCCCTGAAATAATCGAAAACCAAAATGCCTAATTCAAATTTGATATTTCAATTTGCAAATAAGAAAACGAAGAACGTGAAGGTAATGAGAATTCGCGATACCAGATTGGTTTTAAAAACCACGACCGCTCCAGTGTTACTAACCATGTTGGTGTTAATTGAAATTAAAGGAAGAAGCAGATGAATGAGCAATTGAACAATAATATAAACATTGTAATATTGAAAAGAATACGTTTATGAGAATATTGTGTAGTTATTAATTAATCTGATAACCACATTTTATAGTGAACACAGCTAAACTAATTAGCTAAAAAGGTAGGCAATTCAAATCTTATGCTAACAAAACTAACAGATGATTATTGACTTAGTCTATCCAAATATATCTGAAATATTTAAAAATAAATCAACAAAAAATATAATCAGCAGGACTTTATCAAAACTTAACACTCCTCCTTGGATCAAGAACTGCTGATTCTTTTATTTCTGGTTATGGTTATTGAGCATTGGTCTTTAGACTTTGGTCATTGGCTTTGGTCGTTGGTCATTGGTCGTTGGTCGTTGGTCGTTGGTCTTTTGTCTTTGGAGTTAAAACAACTCCTCCTCATTATGTTGATTGTTTATGGCAGCATTGGCTTGAATGTGTTTTCTGCAAACTTTTTCCCTGTGACCAATTTCGCCACATCGATTGCATTTAACATCCGGTCTCCACCAACACCTGTATGCTGGATGATTTTTCTTCTTGCAATGTGGACAAGTCTTCTGATTTTCATCAACAAACTTTGCTTGAAAGGCGCCTTCCACCGTGCCTTCTTCTCTCATTAGTCTTCTTTGTTCTTGAGCCCGTAGAGAATGCACTAGTTCCGACAAAGTGATTGTCGATAAATCATTTGAATTCTCCAAGGCTGTTAGGCATGCTTCGTACCTTTCAGGAATTGTGACCAGTATTTTTTCTACTAGTCGAGTATCAGAAAAATCAATCCCGAGTAATCTGATTTTGTTTGCTATTTTGAGCAATTTATCAAGGTAAACCTTGATAGTTTCAGATTCCTTCATTTTCTGCAGTTCGAATTCTCGAATAAGATTGAGCACCTGCATCTTGTTGGTTCTTTCATTTCCCGAGTACTCCTTCTTCAAATATTCCCAAATAGCATTTACTGATTTGAGACTAATTATTCGGGTGAAAATCGAAGCGGAAACGGCTGCAAATAAGGATGCCTTTGCCTTGGACTTCCGAGTCTTTCTCTCTTTGTAGGATTTCATTTGTGCTACAGTAGGATTGTTGGGTAATTCACCCACTTCGTAGTCCTCTTCTACTGCTTCCCACAAATCTAAAGCATCCAAATAAGCCTCCATCTTTACTGCCCATACTTGATAATTGTCACCATCTAAAATTGGAGGCGAAAGATGTGGAGTGCTTGATTCACCTTCCATTAGGTCCCGGAAGATCAATTAAAGCTCTGATTCCAATTGTTGGTGTTAATTGAAATTAAAGGAAGAAACAGATGAATGAGCAATTGAACAATAATATGAACATTGTAATATTGAAAAGAATACGTTTATGAGAATATTGTATAGTTATTAATTAATCTGATAATCACATTTTATAGTGAACACAGCTAAACTAATTAGCTAAAAAGTAGGCAATT
>CATIWQ010233771.1:0-36187 GCA_949673415.1 Euphorbia schlechtendalii
AGTTGTTTTTTATGCAAATGCAGATACTAGGTAAATCTTGGGAGTAAAATGATCTAAAGTGGAATTTTATGAAAAAAGAGTGAAAAGTTGCAAAAAGATGTGTGGAACTTAAAGATTTGGCTTAGGATCGAAGCTGTCGAAAATCGGTGAAGTTACAAGAAGAATTCTGAGTAAAACTCAATTCACGATCGTGACAATCATTCACGGTCACGACTTGTTTACTTCAGAAACAGAAGTCTGCCAATCAAATATTCACAGTTACGACATGTGTATCGTGGTTCGTGAATTGGATGGTTTACTGGTATTATCTTCTTAACTAACAACCGCCAGATAAGCATGATCAACCGTCATCAACTACCAATGAACAGACGCCTATCAAGAGTCAACCAATCATGAAAAGGTGCTTATCTATTGTGGATTATATCAAAGCTTCTCAACCAATCACAATAAAGAGATGCAATCTTTCACCAACGGACACAACCCTTCGAACTCTATAAATAGGGCTCCATTCCATCACAATTTTGTGGCATTGGATGTGTGTAGCATTAGAGTGCAGTTAAAGAGTCAAATATTGTGTATGTGTGTGTGTAGATAGATTCGCTATGTTCTTAAGTGTTAGCGAGAAAATGTTTAAGTGATTCGAATCCTTGTTTCGATCACTAGATTTCTCTATATTTTCAAGCGATTGTTGTATAAGTGTACTTGCAAATCCCTTATCAATAAAAGTTTTCGTTCTTCAATATTCGTTTGTTTGATATTCGCAAAGAATAGCATCCTTGCGGAGGTTCTGTACGGGCCGAGACCGAATTCAAAGCAAATGCAAGAATTACGGGAATTGACGACCCCCATTAAAGAGAGGATACGGTTTGATCAACTTTAGCTTTCACTTGAATACCTTACAACTTTGCTTTGCTTTCTACTTATATTTTTTATTTCAAAGTTTATGATATGTTTATGTGTCATAATGCGTATTTCGTGCTAAGTCTTTTATGTTAATCAAGTTATAGGCATTGGAGTTAATTTTACATGTAGTTTCAGGGTTAACAATACCATTTATAATCACTGGATCTGTGATATAACACTGTTTAGTGATCCAACATTTTTGGAATGGTAACTTGCTAAATGTGGCTATGTGAGAGCGACCCCGTACTAAGCCTAGTATTGATGTTGTCCAGGTTTTCATAATTGTCTTATTTCGTTTGCGCTAAGTTTAGAAAAGTTATTTCATGTGTTGCTCTGCGGCGAATCATTGAACATCTGAATGTTTTGAACCGAGTCTATTAGATTAGTTTAGTGAGTCGTAACATCTCTGTTGAACATGCATGTTTTCTCTGCTATACTTGTTCGTAGTGAAGATTCTATATATTTAGATTCTCTAATCTTCCACATCTATATTTACTCAACTTTTTATTCTAATCTTCTTATCCAAAAATCTCAAATCTATTTTTATTTTCTTTTACTTTGTCTTTCCTTGTTGTTCCTTAGACCTGGTTCCTTCCCTGTGGGTTCGATATCTTTTAAAACTACATCACAACTGTATACTTGCAGTTATCATCATTTTTCTATTTGATAAGAGGTATTGATAACACCTACATTTTTCGTGAACAAGTTTTTGGCACCATTATTTGAGGATAAGCCTTACGAAACGAGTGTAGCCAAGTCTCACGAACAAGTTCTTGGAACCATTAGTTATTAAACTTATCAGTGGAAAAGTGGCGAACAGTATGTGTAATTGCCTTGTGTGGGCTATGATGTGTGGGTTATATTATTACCTCGTGTGGGCTATGAGTTAGATATCAAAAAGACATCTCATTGGTAATGGTGGAAATGTAATTGCCCCTTGTGGGCTAAGTGTTAGATGTTAAGTGGATATCATGCAAATTGGGGTGAATGATGCTTCATGATTCTAATTGGTTCATGTTGTCCAAGGGTGACACGATCTCGAGTGTCAACTAATCCTAAGCATGTGTGATGCCAATTTGGCATCATGACAATGAGAAGACATTATGTTACATCATATGAGTGTGTGCATTTAAGTGTCTGCACTAAGATTCGTGGTTAGCATGACATTTGTTTAATGATAAATTAAAAGTAGTAACCACATAGCACATAACATGCAACGTCCAAACTTCCAACCGTACAACTCCCGCATGTAGGGTTTTCGGCTGGTTTCTATCCTAAGTTTGGTTCATCTTAGTACCATGGGTATACAAAAGAGCGCACCTACAAGAAAAATATAATGCATGGTCATTTGTTGGGTAACACCCTAGGGAAAATGCCTATGGATCGGGTTCAGGGTAAGTTGCTTATTTCTTATTGGATCACATTATATTACATCTACAGAAAACCGTATTTCTTAATTGTGCATATTCGCACTTATGTCATTTTCGAGTTTATAATGTATGATTTAAAGTGCATGCGGACAGTAGTAAATTCATACATAAAGCAGTAAATAAATGCGGAAAAGTAAAGATTAAAAATTACATAACCTCGTGGGATGCAACTCCCATCTAATCTATTAATTATATTTCCTTAATATATTTACAATACCTGAAGGAAAATAAAACCTAGGCATACATCTAACCTGCATCCACAAAGGTTAGCACAGGGTTTATAGCACAACATGAATATTTACACGTATGCTAGATTTGATTTTGGTGAGGCCCGTGTACCTAATTAAAATATCAACGGTTTAAAATTCTTGTTTTGAATAAAACAATTCATTTTATTATCACGTATGTTGCTTATTTTAATTAGCGAAAATGAACGCATGGTAAAAATGTGTGGTCTGTTATCCGGGAATAAATTTAATTCCCTTCGTTAGGGTAATCTAACATGAATCTTCATAAATTAAAAGAAATAGAAAATAAGAAGAAGAAATATTACATTGATATTTACATAATAAAAAGAAAGTAAAAATATTCCTAGGTCAACATGTAAAATAACATAGGAAGCACGAGATGAAGCAACTCTAGGAACCTAGAGGCTTACCCTTTCGGTGTGAATCCACTCAGGGTATCCGTTTGATTCCCAGGAGCATTCCGCGTTCGTTTTTCAGTTGTGTTTGTGTGGAAAATAAATGTTTATTTATCCCAAAGATTTATTTAGGAGGCCCATGTACCAAAATAAATGTTTATTTTAGACCCAAGAATATCTGAGGATTTTAGAAGAAAAAGAAATGGAAGAAAGTTGATTTGAAAATAATAAGGTTCGGAATCCAAACGTGTTTTGGATCCGAATGTATTAAAAGAATTTTTGAAAGAAAAAATTTCTGTAACTTTTATTGCTATTTTTCTTGAGAAAATAAATCTTTTTCTGAAATTCTTGAGCCCCCTTCAATCCAAAAAAGACCCTGAATTTATAATGAAAATCCCGGGCTCGCTCGAGCCTCGCTGGGATTTCCAGCGAGGGGCTCGTTGGAAATTCCTGCGAGCCCTCTTGGCTCGCTGTAAACTAGTGAGCCGACTTGTCGGGCTCGCCAGTCCGGCGAGCCCACTCGTATAGGGCTGTTCCCGATATTTTTTATATTTTTTATTTTTTTAATTATTTTGTTCATTTAATTTTTAAAAATTTAAGCTCTTAACATAAGTTGGCAACGAGGAACATTCCCATTCAGAGATCTTCAGATAATCGAAAATTGTGTAATTCAAGTATAAAAATCCCGAAAAGCCATCATCACCGAACGTGCAAGCTGGTATAAAATCCCGTGTTCACGAGAAGTTCCTAATGCTGAAAACTATGCTCAGCAAGGAAACGCACGTGGTCAAAATGTTGAGGTCAATTTTACAGCCCGTGAAGCAATTGAACCCAGCAAAGAGCCAATCCACGAGGATTTGGCTAATACATCTTTCTTGGTAGAAATCAGAGAGTTAGCTAGGAAGAAATTCAATGCGCTCAAGACAACTGCTGAGTTAGATGGAGCAGTAAGCAAAATGCTACTCGCTCAAGAATTGACGGACTTGCCCTCCAAATCTATGGCAAAGTTACCTGAATTCGAACAACACACAAGTGTGCCTGGTGAATCTCTCTACTTCGAAGAGTTTGAGAGGATTTAGGGCAGCTTATTGGTTATTCGAAATCACTTGGCAAAAGAGAGTGCTAAGAGCTTGGTAGACAAGATGGCTTTGATCTTAACCGGTTTGACGGATTTTGCAACCCAGCTTGGGGCAGCAATCACTGCTATCCCCACGTCTACAACAATGGGTAATGTTGTTGCTGGAAAGATTAAGGGTAGTGTGGATGCTGCTACAGAGAAGCTCTCTTGAGTACCAACATGGAAACTCAAGTGACACAGTTCCAAAAACATGGTGAAGAGAAAGCTAAAATAAAGAGTCTCACAGATCGCAAGATCGAGAATGTTCTCAAAGAGGTGGAACTATCAAAGGATGTTGGCCACAACTTTTCCAAGTTGTTTGAGGCCCAGTCGAAGTTCTTGTTGAACCATGACAACAAACAAGATCAAATGGTAAAGTTGCTGACGGATATTTCAGCAAAGATGGACAAGGCCCATGTCGTTAACCTTCACTCTTTCCACACCAAGATGGACTCTATCCAAAGAGAGGTTAATGATCACACAATAGATAAGATCTCCTCTTTGTAGAAGTTCCTGATCTCTGTAATGGGGAAGATTTTTCCAGACATGCCAAGTCCTAGCTTGCCTGCTATAGACTCTCTATGCCCTGAGATTGGTATGACCATTCATACCAACCTGAGTGTCATCAAGTCGAAGGTAGAAGACCTGCAGAAGAATGTTAGAACTCTGATGAAGACGGGTGAATTGGATGGAAAAGATATTGATTACACTACAAAGTGTATATCACCTATTGGACCTAAGGTTCTTGACATTGAAGCGTAACTAAAGATCGCACTAACTGCAACAAACTTTAGAGCCTTACTTCAATGCTTTCAACAGTTTACGTGTCAAGGTTTGACCAGATTGAGCACCACTCCAGATGTCACCATCTTCTTCTTAGTGAGCTTAATGAACAAGACTTTCTTACCACCAAGGGCAAAGAGCAACTGGAGCAAGACATTTCCCCTCAAATTATCAACCATCAAGAGTGTTAGATTCTGAGAATCATAAAGTGAAGTTTTGTTAGTTATGAGTTAAAAAGATTACTCAGCAGATGAAGACTACTTAGCAAACGGTCACAAACTGAGTGAAGAAGACCACTCAGCAGACAGTCACAAACTGAGTGAAGAAGACTACTTAGCAGACGGTCACAAACTGAGTGAAGAAGACTACTCTGCAGACGGTCACAAACTAAGTGAAGAAGACTACTCAGCAGAATGTCACAAACTGAGTGAAGAAGACTACTCTGCAGACGCTCACAAACTGAGTTAGATGACAACAGACAATCACGAAGTACTATACGTACTGAGATGGAGATAACTCAACAAACAGTCACAAAGTACTGTACGTACTGAGTTGGACGATAACTCAGCAGACTGCAACAGAGTACTCTACGTACTGAGTCAGAAGATAACTCAGCATGTAGCATCAAAGTTTGAGTCAGAAGCAAAAGATAACTCAGAAGATAACAATGCCTCAAAGTCCATCTACAAAAGAACTCAGAAGAAAATTACTACAAACGCAGAAGAGTAGTGATGCCTCAGAAGATAAGTTCTAGAGGAACATTGTTAACTCAGAAGCACAGCAGGCTATTTGGCTATTTCAGAAGAACACTACAGCAAAAGATAACTAGAGACCAAGGATCAATGGAAGTCCATCTGGAAATATACGAAGGACAAATTAATCAGTTCTGCTCAAGTAGTGGAAGCTGATCTGGCAATAAAAACACGCTGCACTGTGTTCCACCTTAAAAGCTGAAAAAGTCAGGATTCCACCTAAAAAAACATAAAGTCAAGAAGATAGTGGAAATTAAATAATGACCAACAAACATATCCTGAAACCATGATATGGGTCTTTCTTGGACTTATTCTTCTCCCACAGCAACTTGTCTACAACGGGAAGATTCTCCAATCAAGACTAAAGCTCAACGGGAATATTCTCCAATCAAGATTGAAGCTGAACAGGAAGATCCTCAACTCAAGTTCAAAGGATCAACAGAAACATTCTCTCCTACTATAAAAGGATGTTTCCCAGCATTGAAGAAAAGTAGAGAATAACAATTTAAGTGAAATCAAGTCTTACATCTTCACAACAATTTTCTCTGTAAATACATACAGAAAACACTCAATTCCTATTCTATTTGTAAAAGAGATAGCTAGAACAAAGTTCAGAAGCTCATTCTATCCACTATAAAATTGTATTGTAACACACTAGCTGTAGTTAAGTTAGTGTGAGGGAGCTTAGATTACTTGTGAGTAAGTTGCTCAGGAAGATAAGAAGCTTAGAGCCTCAGATTCAGAAGGAGGTACTTCTGGATTGGTATAGCTTGTTGACACACAGAAGCTGTTAGACGGTACTTCAGCTCAGAGCCTCAAATACAGTTGGACAGTACTTCTGTATTGGTATAGCTCGTTAAGGTGTGGAGAAGCTTAGAGATCTTGTGATAACTGTGCTCAAGGTGATAAGAAGCTCAGAGCCTCAGATTCAGAAGGAGGAACTTCTGGATTGGTATAGCTCATTGAACCAGAAGCTGTTGGAGATACTTCAGCTTAGAGCCTCAGATATAGGTGGAAGGTGCTCCTGCATTGGTATAGCTCAATAAAGCATAGACTGTTGGAAGTGACTTCAGTCAGAGATTTGTAAAAGGTTTACTCTTCACCAGAAGAAGAGTTGATAGTGGATTCAATCTTGGACAGGAATTTCCAAGGACTGGATTAGGCAAAGGCTGAACCAAAATAAAATCGCTGTTTGCATTTCCTTTACTTATTATTTTTGTATTTATTTATTTTCGCATCTGAAACACATAAAATATTAAAGGGGATTCTGAGTAACAATCTCTTACTCAGAAGTAACTTCAGAAGCAACATTTTCTAAAGTTATCAGTGAACTCGAAAAAGAGTCATTCCCCCCCCCTCTAACCTATTTTACACCCTACTGGGTTCAACAAGTGGTATCAGAGCTATACTCTATTAATAGATTTAACAAATCTAGAGTAAAAGATCATTATGGGTGAAAATAGCATAATAAACTTGCCTGGCAACTTGACCACATAGATACTTCCAAAAGAGCTGTCTGTGTCTAGACCTCCATAGTTCTTTGGGTAGAATTACACATTCTAGAAGAACAGAATGAAGAACTTTATCCAGTCTCAGGAATGTATGCATGGCTTGCTATAGCCAATGGTCCTTACATTCCTACATCAACAGTAGATGGGGTGGTCTCTCCCAAACCTGAAGATGAATATAATGACTCTGACATTAAGAGATTACGGAGTAATGCAGCAGCAATTAACTTCTTACATTGTCCTTTAGATGCTGCAAAATATAATAAAATCTCAGGTTGTAAAAGTGCCAAGGAGATTTGGAAAAAGCTAGAAGTGACCTATGAAGGAACAGACAAAGTCAAGGAATCAGAGATCAACCAGAATCTTCGTCTCTATAAACTATTTGAGATGGAAGAAGGTGAATCAATATCAAGCATGAATGCAAGATTCACCAACATCGCAATGAATTAAAGAGACTAGGCAAGAACTTCTCAGAAGAGGAGCAAGTAAAGAAAATTCTCAGAAGCTTAACTGAGAAATGGCAGGCCAAGAAGACTGTAGTAGAAGAAGCTCAAAATCTCAAAACTTACAGGTATGTTGAACTCATTGGTTCATTAATTACTCATGAGATTTCTATGTAGAATTTCCAGAAGAACGAAAAAGCAAAGAAAGCAATAATCCTGATAGCAAAAGAAGTCAATAAAAGCTCATCAGAAGACAATGAGGATATTGCTTTGCTGGCCAAAAAGTTCAAGAAGTTCATGAAGAGAAACTCAAGAACTTCTCAAAAGCTTCAGAAGAAAGGAAGTCTTCCTCAAAAGCTAGACCTCCAGAAGAGAGACTTATCAAAAGGGAAACTCAGAAGATCTGAAGAAAAGCCCAGAGAAGAAAAGACCACAAGCTTTGAATGTCACCAAGAAGGACATATCAGACCAAACTATCGTAAGCTTAGAAAGGATAAAGGAAAGAAAGCAATGGCAGCAATATGGAGTGATAGTGAAAACGAAAGCACTGCTGATTCCTCGGAAGATGAAGAAGCTGCACACATCTGTCTCATAGCTGCTAATGATATGTACCCAACTGTAGAGTCATGGCATAACAGCACAGAGAAGATCTCATCTTCTGAAGAAACATCTCAGGAAGAAAATGAAGTAAATTCTAAACTCAATATTCCTGATGAAATTATGGAAATACTTGCACAAATTTTTAAGCAGGTAAATAAGAACAAGAAACACATGAAGCTTCTAAAAGAAAATTTTGAAGACTTCTATGTTCAAGACTCAGCAAGCGAAAACTCCACTAGAGCCATCCACAAAAGGCTAGGAGAACTTGAAGCAGAGGTTGAGAAATTGAAGAAAGAATTAATCCTGGTAGGAGTCAATGTAAACAATCTCAGCAGAAGAGTAATGTTGCTAGAAGGCCATGTATCAGAAAAAATTACTCTGCTTGGAACATCAGAACTTGAAAAGAAGGAACCTGTTCAGAAGAAAGATCTTCATCAGCAAAGGCACCCTTAGAAGATGAACGTTCCTCAGAAGAAAAACCTTCAACGAAAGAAGTATCAAGTTGAAACCTCAACTCCTAACCAAAGAAGCTATAAGGAGTGTGGATCTAGGTATGGTGCACTCAGTCATCAAAAGAGAGAACAGAAGAAGACTTGGAGAAATCCACAGGCCAGAAATAAAACCATACCTCAGAGGCAACCAATGAAGAAATCTGTTAATCAGTGTTCATCCTTTAGAACTCTGAAGAAAGAGAAGGCCAATGAAGTTACAAAGATATTCTGCAACTTCTGTGGAAAGAAGAATCATGTAACTTCAATGTGTAGATTCAAGAATGGTTTTTATGATTCTTATAATTGGCCAGATTTAATTCATAATGCACCCAAACCTAAGGGAAACTGGGTTCGAAAACTCTAACCAGTTACTTTTGTAGATAAGACTTAGATCCATAGAAGGTCAACAAATATAACACGTAGACAGTGGATACTCAAGACATGTGACCAGGAGATGAGATATCATTCATCTCATTAAGATGCAAAAGAAATGAGAATGCTGTCTTTAAAGACTCTGACTCACAGCACGGAGATGAAGAACATTCTCTAGAAGCAACAAAGGCTTTTTTCTATCAAGATCTACCCAAGGAGATAAGAACCAAGAAGGATCACTCAGAAGGACTGATCTTTAATGCGATTCAGAATCATGCCCTCATCAAAGGATAATTCAGCACTATGAGAAGTCATCCAGCATGGAACCAAAGAAGAATGATGGCTATTGTGCACTCAACAAGAAATAAAGCTCAATGGCGCTATCTTCTTCAAAAGCTGAGTACCTGGCGATAGGAAGTTGTGTCGCTCTATCTCTATGAATCAAGCAGCAGCTAGAAGACTAGAGTCAAGGTTGACTGCATAGAGATTCTCTGTGATAACAAATGTGCTATTGATTTATCAAAGAATCAAGCTCAGCATAGCACAAAGAATTCAGCTCAGCACAACACACCGGAGCAAGTCAACATCAGACACCATTCCATAAGTCTCAAGAAAGATATGGAACTGATGTACAAATATACTGGAGATCAGAGAGCTGACATCCTTAACTATGAGCAAAGATCAATTCACTTTCCTTAGAAGAGAAATATGCATGAGCATTCCAGCATAAACAATGCTCAAAAGCTGACGCATTTACTCAGAAGGAGTAATAAATCTCAAAAGGAACAGTTATCCTCTGAAAGAAGCCACAGTTATGTATCTCAGAAGATTCAACCCTGGAGTTAATCCATTATTCAAAATTCAAAAACCCAAATCCTAAGCCGGATCTTCTCATTAAAACTGTTCACATCCCGCCATCAATAAAAAACTTAACGATTATTGAAGAATTAAGACGGTAAATGCTGAAACTGTTTTCACTATTCCTCAACAAATCATTATTCTATCCCTCTGAAATCTTCTCTATAAAAGGGTAAAAACTGTTCATCGCCCAAACACTTTACCAAAATTCTCAGAACTTTTCCAAATTCTCTGAGAAATCCTATCTTCTCTAAAGAACCCTAATTCTCTAAACCTTTCTCCCAAATGGCACCCAAAAGAACCAGATCATCTAAAACTGGTCCTAAATAGCCAACAATCATACAAATCCCTCCAAAGACCTTTGAACCTATTCTATACAGGTTAAATCCCACTACCATCATCCCCCAACGATTTCTGGGAGATAATGTGTTCCTTGAAGCACCTACTTTCAAACCAACCATTGAAACCCATCAGTTGGGAACTTGGTTGAAGCTAAAGGAACAAAATTTTCCAAAGATTGTGTCTGAGTTCTACACTAATCTTCAGAGATGCATTGTTAGTGATGAGGTGCTCAAAACCAAGGTGAAAGGAAAAGAGATGGTCATCACTCCCGCATACTTAGCTAGTTTGCTAAACTTGAAGGATGAAGGCATGGCCTTAAGAAGAGGTTGTGAAGACATAGCTCATTATGATAAGAAGGCTTTTATGCCAGAAGGATGGTTTGGAAAGAAGATCAGCACACACATGCCTCAAGAGCCAAGATATTGGTAATTCATAATGGCACATCTTCTTCTTTAGAAGATAAACTCAACAAATGCTATATCTAGCTATGAACACTACACCCTAGTTCATTTGGTGGAGAAGAGGAAGGTTAACTAGCCCATTATTATAATGTAGCTTATGCTTCACCACAAGTTTACACTTGGTGGTTTAATCAGCAGAATTGTGGCATCCTTTGAGATTGACTGCTCAGATGAAGAAGGATTGACTGGCAGTGAGATTGTGAGGGAGACCTTTGATAAAAAGGTACATTACGGCATGAAGTGGGACAAGGAAGAAGCCCTAAAGAAGGACTTGGCCAGAAAGCAAAGGGAGAAGCAGTTAAGGGCTTCCAAGAAGGGTGAAGTAATCACCCCCAAGAGGCAAAGGGAACCTGTGCTAAAATAGGAGGAAATCCCTAAGGTGAAAAGGAGCAAAATCAGCAGAAGTAAGGCACTTACTGCTGAGGGAGTATTGATGACTCCTACTGAAGTGACTGAAGGAAAGGCCCAGGGAATTATATACTCTATAAATAAATTCCAATATGTGCCAAGGTCCTTAGAGGAGAACAGCTCAGAAGATGAAGAGGACAACCAAGCTATCAGCATCTAGACCAATAGATTGAGGGGAGAATTTGATTCCAACATGGAAATTCCAAGTGAGGATGAGTCTGAATTTGTAGAGGAGAAGGAAGAAGAGGCAGAGAAGGAGAAGAAGAAAGCCAAAACCTATGGCGAAACCATCGTCTCAGAGGATGGTCCTCAGAGAGTTGATATGATAAAGGCCTACAACCAAAGTATAATCGAGGTCTTCACTTATGCTCCTCAAAAAGGGACGGTTGGAGACTTAAGGATTGTAGTAGAGGAGGCAGAGAAGAGAGCTCTGTCAGAAGGGAAGAGAACTCCTGCTCTAGAGGAGTTTACTGCTAAAATGAAGGAGAAAAGCACCTCAGAGACAGAGGAGGATGACTCTGAGGAAGTAGATGGAGGAATGTTAGAGGGGATATCAGTGGACTTCGACTTACCTCTAGGAGCTCTTCCAGCAGCTCCAAGTCCTATCCCTCCAAAGGTGGCAAATCCCACCAACTTTCTACTAGAGAAGAAGGCACAATCTCCTCTTTTGGATCAACAGAAGTCAGTATTTGATCCCTCTCATCTCTTCACAACATCTCTTGAGAAACCTCAGATGTTCCTATCAACACTTGGTGAATCTCCACCAAATGAGACAGATCCTCTTGTAGTTGCAACATCTATCACTCAGAAGATATCTAAAGAGATTGAAGTTGAAGCCAAGAAAGCTGAAGCTGCTGAGAAGGAAAAGAATGTTGAAGAAGAGGAAGATAAGGCTGAGGGAAAGAATAATGAGAAAGAAGAGGCTGATAAGCAAACTCTGCTGAAAGAGAAGTTGCTAGAGGAAGATCCGTTCCTATTAGCTCTTTGGAAGGAATAAGCTCAGCGAACTATAGTGGCTGAACGGGGTGTTCAGTCATCAGCATCAGATCCTGCTGATGAGTTTGTAGCCATGACCCACTCAGTTTTTGCCAAATATAACATCAGGCTAGAAGATATAGGAAAGGAGGATGATAATGAAGACAAGAATGAGGGAAATCAGATGGAGCACGATAATGTTGTGCTGGAGGATACCTCAGATGAAGAAAATAACAGTGCTCAGCACCAGTAGCAAACAACTCAGCACCAGCAGCACTCTACTATTCCAAAGAGTTTGGTAGATCTTGAAAGTTGCCTTACTTTAATCCCCAGACCGACGAATAAATGATCTATGGGGATGAGTCTCTTGATAGCAGAGGATGGATGATTGGTGACATTGCTGAGGGAAGAAATCCTAGCACCTCTGTTCCTGTCAACTCCCTTCATCACATAGGGAAGACTCTTTATGATCCCCTTACTATGGCCCTTTGCCTCAATAACTCAGTAATGGAAATCAAACTCACCCCCTTTAATTGCCGGCTTGCTAGGAGCGTAGCCCTTATCTCTGAGCAGGCATAGATAATTATGGAAAGAGCTTATACAATTCCCCTTCCCTCACAAATCCACTCTGAACTTATAGAACATCCGCAGCCTCTCATGGAGACAAGGCGTAGTAATTATTTTGATAACCTAGAAGCGCTTGAAAAGTTGAATGGGATAATGGAAGATGGTGAGAAGGGTCTGATGATAATCCATAATGAAGTTAGTGGGGTGAAGGAGATGCTCCAGAGGTAGATAGCAGAAGCAATCTCTACTCTGGGGACTACCATTGAGCGCATAACAACTGAATACTCCATGGGGCTGAAACATAAAGTGTAAGCGCTAAGGACTCAGAATGCCTTCTGCATGTGGCAGCAGGAGAAGATCCAAAATAGTATTACTGAGATGCTGAAGCATATGAATGATTCAAAAGCTGAAACTCTCAAAGCTATTGCGGATTCAAAGAGGGAGTTGAAGTCTAAGATCTTCAAGGCTGTTGAAAATGCTCACAATCATATCACTGAAACTACCTTTGCTCAGAAGAATGAGGCTGTTGATGAGTTAGAGGAACAATTAGAGAAATATGCTGCTACCCTTACCAAAACCACAAATGAAGCTAGAGAAATCATGGTGGCAAGGAATGCAAGCACTTTAGAGGCCCTTTAGAAGAGCATTGATGGGCTTAGTAATCAACTTGGTGGCCTATCTCTCCACTCCTTCTACTCACATGATAGTGAGATCGTTTCGTTCCTACAACATATGACGAATGGGCTAAACACTCAGTAGATATGAAATCAGAAGGCTCTCCAAGTGATCCTTGAAAGCATCTTTCCCTCTGTTCCGAGCAAAGTTGCAAGGCTAATTCAACAGATTATCCCTCCTCTTTAAGCAAATGCAAAGGCTGTTCAAGATGTCATCTAGAGGTTTACGCTTGATGAGCAGAAGATTGTCGCTCAGCTTGTTGGCATTGAGTGGAGGGAGAAGGACAAGTACAGTTTCAAAGAAATCTGGGAAAGGCAGATAATCTCCAACCAACCATCCAGCAACGCCATGAAGATTGATCAACAGCAGCAGGAAAACCAAGATGATGAATTCACAGCACTTAAGGAAAAACCATTGTAATTGAATTCATTCATTGTAATTATACTGTAAAAACTTGTGATCATCATTAATAATACATTTTTACTTTTGCTCTAATAGTATAACTCTTTGTTGTGCTGACTTCCTTGTATAAATAGAATCTAAGTATGAGATTATGAGGGAGTATGAGGGAGTAAGTACAAAAAGTACATCCTGTGCTTGACTTCACTCAGAACTAACAAAATTGGGGAGATTGTTGGATTCTGAGAATCATAAAGTGAAGTTTTGTTAGTTCTGAGTTAAGAAGATTACTCAGTAGATGAAGACTACTCAGCAGACGGTCTCAAACTGAGTGAAGGAGACTACTCAGCAGATGGTCACAAACTGAGTGAAGAAGACTACTCAGCAGATGGTCACAAACTGAGTTAAGAAGACTACTCTACAGATGGTCACAAACTGAGTGAAGAAGAGTACTCAGTAGAAGGTCACAAACTGAGTGAAGAAGACTACTCTACAGACGCTCACAAACTGAGTCAGACGATAGTAGACAGTCACGAAGTACCATACGTACTGAGTTGGACGATAACTCACCAAACAGTCACAAAGTACTATAGTATTGAGTTGGATGATAACTTAGCAGACTGTAACAGATTACTCTACGTACTAAGTCAGAAGATAACTCAGCATGTAACATCAAATTTTGATTCAGAAGCAAAAGATAACTCAGAAGACAGTAATGCCTCAGAAGCCATCGATAGAAGAACTCAGAAGAACATTACTACAAACTCAGAAGAGTAGTGATGCCTCAGAAGATAAGTTCCAGAGGAACATTGCTAACTTAGAAGCACAGTAGACTATTTTAGAATAACACTACAACAGAAGATAACCAGAGACCAAGGATCAGTGGAAGTCCATCTGGAAATATACGAAGGACAAATTAATCAGTTCTACTCAAGTAGTGGAAGCTGATCTGGCATTAAAAACACGCTTCACTGTGTTCCACCTAAAAAGCTGAAAAATTCAAGATTCCACCTAAAAAGACATAAAGTCAAGAAGATAGTGGAAATTAAATAATGACCAACAAACATATCCTGAAATCACGGTATGGGTCTTTCTTGGACTTATTCTTCTCCCACAGCAACTTATCTACAATGGGAAGATTCTCCAATCAAGATTGAAGCTCAACGGGAAGATCCTCAACTCAAGTTCAAAGGATCAACGGAAACATTCTCTCCTTCTATAAAAGGATGTTTCCCAGCATTGAAGAAAGCAGAGAATAACAATTTAAGTGAAATCAAGTCTTACATCTTCACAACAATTTTCTCTGTAAATACATACAGCAAACACTCAATTCCTATTCTATTTGTAAAAGAGCTAATTGGAACAAAGTTCAGAAGCTCATTCTATCCACTGTAAAACTGTATTGCAACACACTAGCTATGTTTAAGTTAGTGTGAGCGAGCTTAGATAACTTATGTGTAAGTTTCTCAGGAAGATAAGAAGCTTAGAGCCTCAGATTCAGAAGGAGGTACTTCTAGATTGGTATAGCTTGTTGACACACAGAAGCTGTTGGACAGTACTTTAGCTCAGAGCCTCAGATACAGTTGGACAGTACTTCTGTATTGGTATAGCTCATCAAGGTGTGGAGAAGCTTAGAGATCTTATGAGAACTATGCTCAAGGTGATAAGAAGCTTAGAGCCTCAGATTCAGAAGGAAGAACTTCTGGATTGGTATAGCTCATTGAGCTAGAAGCTGTTGGAGATACTTCAGCTTGGAGCCTCAGGTACAGGTGGAAGGTACTCCTATATTGGTATAGCTCAATAAATTATAGATTGTTGGAAGTGACTTCAGTCAGAGCTTTCTAAAAGGTGTACTCTACACCAGAAGAAGAGTTGATAGTGGATTAAATCTTGGACAGGAGTTTCCAAGGACTAGATTAGGCAGAGGCTGAACCAGGATAAAATTGTTGTTTTGCATTTCCATACTTTGCTCATTTATTTTTGTGTTTATTTATTTCCGCATCTGAAACACATAAAATATTAAAGGAGATTCTGAGTAACAATCTCTTACTCAGAAGTAACTTCAGAAGCAACGTTTTCTGAAGTTATTAGTGAACTTGAAAAAGAGTCATTCACCCCCCCCTCTAACCTATTTTACACCCTATTGGGTTCAACAAAGAGAACTTTCAAGCTACCCTCGATGCCTTTAAGCTCTTCCTTGAACAAATTATGCAAGGTCAAATAGTAAAGGGGGAGAAGGTAGCTGAAGATGCTCTTGGAATGGCGAATCTTAACAAGGGAACTCTTCCAAGGCAATCGTTTCATCATAAGCCTCCTCAGCAACAACATCCAAAGGCTAATCAAGACAAGATTGCTGGCTCTTCCTCCACAGCATATAGAAAATAGAATAAGCCATGTTCTTTGTAGTTTAGAACTTGTAATAGGACTTAGTTGTGTAATCTTTGTTTAGAACATAAGTAATGTACTTACTAAGTCATTTTTTTAAATCAATAAAAATTACAAGTTCCTACATCAAGTTAAGATCTTCTTAACTTATTTTATGTTGTATGTATGTTTCTGCTGTGAAGTTGATTATATGATGCAGGAACTCATACAAGAGACCAACCTTGAAGAAAAGCTGAAGTAAGGCCATGTTCTCTTCAACTTCTGAGACCTGAACTTAACTTAACTTAACTTAACTTAACTTAACTTAACTTAACTTAACTTAATGGACCTGAACTGAACTTAACTTAACTTAACTTAACTTAATGAACCTGAACTTAATAATAAATATATTAATTATTAAAATAATAGTGAAACCTAGTAAATATAAAAATAAATAAATTATTAATAATCATTACAAATAATATTATTAATAACTACCAATATAAAATAATTAATAAAACAATTTTAAACCATTAATAATAAAAATTGTTATAATACGTAAATTCATTTAATTAAAATTTTATTATTCAAATAATAATTATTATTACAATTATACGTGAACTAATTTTAATTATTATAATATATTGTAGTTCGAATTCAAATTATCACTTATTATTGGATTACAAAAACGTAATGGTTGTTTTAATTAATAAATATTTTTATTTTATTATCCCATATCACATTTTCTAATTAATGAATACTATGATTATAAATAAAAATATTATTGTATTAAAATTACATTAATACTATTATTATATCAATAACACTAGTAATTATCACTATTTAAAAATTATTTTTATTATATTTATAATCAATGTTAACTACATTAAATAATAATTATTTTTCTATATTAATATTTTTTTATCATTGTCCTTCTTTTTATTATTATTACTATTAATTTTTATTAAATATTAATTAGAATAATCATTATTAAATTAAAATTTATGGACCTGAACTGAACTTAATAGACTTTAACTAAACTTAACTTAACTTAACTTAGTGGACTTGAATAGAACTTAACTTAACTTAACTAAACTTAACTTAACTGAACTGAACCAAATTGAAGGTGAAGAGAACAGGGCCTAAGACAAAGTCCCAGAGTGAAGAAAAATCCTCTAAGTATGGGGGAGCTGAGCTACTTAAAGAAGACTCACTCAGTATGGGGGAGTTAAGTTGACTAAGGAAAGTCACTCAGCACAAGGGAGTCTTACATTACTTTCTAGGTATTCTTGATATCTCTAAACTACTTATTCACTTAACTTCTTCTATTACCTAGTTTACTAGCTGTCCAAAATGGGGGAGATTGTAGAACTAAAGTTTATAGTACCTCAAAGTACTTAAAAGTTTTGGAAATAGCAAATTGATTAGGATAGTAAAATTAATTGAGTACTAAGCATACTCTTAATTAATGAAGCTAACTTTGAGTTTGTTTAAGGAAAAACAACTCAGTTTGCTGAGACATTAATTAAGTTATGGCTTAGAGTAGGAAAAACTGAGTCTATACTGAGTACTACGTAGTTTAGAAGTATATCAACTCAACTATGCTGAGTTAGTTTTTATTAATTAAAAGTTGTTTTCATTGACACTTAGAGAATTAAATGACACATGTGCTACTAACGATATATGTGATAGACTAAATATTTTTTAGTTGCTTTTCAGGTTAAAAACTGCTAAAATTAAATAAGATTTCCAGTGGTCCTCACAAGATAAAAGGTGTCAGTACGGACTGTCGGGATTCCCTCTCTAAAGTTCAAGGCAAAAGGAATTCTCTGATTTACACCATTTCTCAGTGTCTCCAAGCGACTTTGCCAACGTCAGCAATGTCAACCAATTTGAAGATTTCACGTTGCATTCTCACACGCCTCTCTCAAACCGAATTGCTTGAAGACAAACGAGATTTTGTTAACGGAATTTTATTGCGCCTCAACGTTCAAATTTCTATCTCTAAACGTCCTAAAATCTGTCTCCAACGGGAAAATTTGAAAGATATGAAGAGAAGGGAAATTAAAGAACTGCAAGCATGAAAAGTTTGCAATGGCTACTTCGCAAAGCTTCAAGTATAAATCAGAGTCTTAAGAAGAAGTTCAAACTTGGTGAATCACCTCAAATTTCTTTTAGAGCTGTAACTCTATGTAATTACTCCCTGCTTCAAGAAATTTCAAACTCAAACATCCATTTTAAATTTGTTTGTAATAGAGAGAATCAAATACTTAGATTTAACATTGTAAGCATTCAACATTTTATAAGTTGAATTTAATTCGTAATTTTCTATTCAAATTTAAGTGTCAGTTTGGGAAGGTATCCAGGGACTGGAGGTAGGCTCGGGGCCGAACCAGGATGAAATTCAGGTGTTGAAGTTCTGAACTTTCGCTTTTAGCTTTTACTGTGTCCAGCTCATTCATCATTCTATCTCTGTTAAGTGTTTTGCTTGAAAAACTAATCCCAGCTGAGTCGAGTACTCAGCAAGAGATTGTAGATAAACTGTACCAGCAAAGTTGATAAAGTTTTTTTTATCAACTCAGCATGCACAACTCAACACGCATATAAAAACTTAACTTAATTAAACAAATTTTTATAAATCTTAAAAAGTAACCAAGATTCGCATTCACCCTCCCCCCCTTCGCGGTTGTTTACAAGCTGTCTAAGGACCAACATTTGAGTCGAAGGTTGGTTAGTCTCTCATACTAAACATGAGGTGCTTGCTTGAATCTATACAATGCTTTTTTCATCTTGTACACATGCTTTAGATTTTAGTATCTTCAAATCTAGGAGGTTGATGCACATAAACTTCCTCTTGAATGAAACCATCCATGAATGCACTTTTCACACCCATTTGAGATAATTTGAAATTCATATAAGAAGAGAAAGTACATAAAATCCTGATACCTTCAAGTCCTGCTACAAGTGCATAGGTCTCGTTATAATCAATTCCTTCTTGTTGGTTATAGCCTTGCACAACAAGCCTGGCATTGTTTCTCACAACATTATCATCTCCATCAAGCTTGTTCTTAAATACCCACTTAGTTCCAATAATTGATTTTACTCTAGGTTTTGATATTAGATCCCAGATATCATCACATTTGAATTGATCTAGTTCTTGTTGCATCGCAATCATCCAATGTCATCACCTTCAACATCTTCAAATTTCTTGGGTTCAATCAATGAGATAAATGTTGGATGACTCATCATTCTGCTAAGTTGACCTCACGAAATTATAGGATTATGAATATCATTAACAATACAATAAATTGGGTGATTAGGATGAGTCATAATCTCTTTTGGAAGATTCAATTTTGCAGCTGGAATCTCCATACTGGGTTGTTGGTGTTGAGTTTGATCTCCTTCGTTTAAACTGATTGAAAGATCTTCTCCAGCTTTAACTTTCTCGGTATTAGGCTCTTGTGTTGAGTTGGTTATCATAGAGAGTGGTATGTTGAGTTAATTTTCTACTTGATATAGTTTTTCATCAGCATTAAAAGCTCGTCTACTTGCATTGGTAGTTTCATCAAAATCTATATGCATTGACTCCTCTTATAAACTGGTTCTTTTGACATATATCCTATATGTCATGTTGTTCGTTAAGTAACAAAAAAAGATACCTTCATCTACCTTAGGATCAAACTTTCCTAACTGCTCCTTGGTATTTAAATAAAACATCTACAACCAAATGATATGAGATTATCAATCTTAGACTTGTGCCCTCGTCAAATCTCATAAGGATTTTTCTCCATAATTGGGTAAATTAAAACTTGATTAAGGATATAACAAGCTGTGTTAACAGCCTTTTCCCAAACGTACTTTAGTAGATTGTTGTCACTCAATATGGATCTCACCATCTCAACTATAGTTTTGTTCTTCCTTTTCGACACCCCATTTTGTTGAGGCGTATAAGGAGTAGAATAGTTGTAGTCAATACCATGTGTTGAACAAAATTCTTTAAAATGAAAATTTTTGAATTCACGTCCATGATCACTTCGGATTCTACTGATTTTAATCCTTAGTTCATTCAAATCTGATGACACAGTTTGACAAAAGACTTGAAGGTTTCATCTTTGCTACTAAGCAAGATTACCCAAGTGAATCTCATGAAGTCATCAACTACAACTGAGAAAAACCTTTTTCCTCCCATGCTCATAGGTTGAACTTGGCAAATAAGATCCAAGTTTTAGAGCTCCAACAGTCTCTTAGTTACTAAGTTGCTAATTGATCTAAATGATTTTCTAGCCTTCATACAAAGTTGAGCAAAGACTGTCTTTTTCGAAGCTGATAATAGGTAACCCATAATTAATTCATTTTTAGCCATTTTAGACTGAATGTTCATATTAATATGACCTAACATTTTTGTGCCAAATCCACGAACTTTCCTCCTTAGATACTAGACAAACATTAGTGGAGTCAAGGGATAAGTCAATCATATAAACATTATTAACTGTAGGAGCATAGAGAATAGTTGAATCAATCTTACAATCAATAATTGAGCATTTTGCTGAATCAAACATAACCCTCTTACCTTTGTCACAAAGCTGGAATGCGCTAAAAAAGTTGAACTTCAGTCTTTAGACAAGAGAAACCTCTTCGATTGAAGGACTAGCACCCATTGTACCACTTCTAACAATCTTTCTTTTTTGGTTATCTTCAAAGCTGACACTTTCATTTCTTTTTTGCTCTAATGTGATGAACTATTTCTCATCACCTATCATATGCCTCGAGAAAATGCTATCCAAATACCACATTCTAGTTACATCAGTGGATTTTGGGCTCATCTACAAAAAAATCAATTTTTTTAGGTATTCATGAATTTGAGCTAGGTCCTCCCTTGTTACTCCAATCGAACTCGTCATGGTAACCATTTTTATATCTGCATAATACAATGACATGTCCATCTTTCCCATAAAAACAGCATGTTGGTTTTGGGCTGGCTTGCTTTCCTCTTTGAAAAAACTTTCTTTTCCTTAGTAGAGTTGCGAGTTTGGTTACTCGAAGCTGAGCTATTAGCTGGAGGAGGTATCTGTACTTCTTTCAAAGCTGTTAATTCAACAATCAAATCATCTAATTGCTTAGTAAGCTTATTGTTATAACTTAGGGTGAGAAACCCGGTTCGATTCAAAATCGAACAAAACAAAAAACTGAAATGATAGAAAAATAATAACCGAAATAGAATTGAAGTATATTCAATTTGGTTTAAACCGAACCGAGTGAATTCGGTTTGGTTTCAGTTCGGTTAGGCTATAACCGAATTTCTTAAAATCTATAACATACACAATAATTTATCATACATATTTACGTTTTAGGATCATAAGAGCGACGTTCATATGTTATTATTTTGATATGAGATGAATTTGATATTTTTTCTATTGATAGTTTTATTTTTTAAAGTTTAATGTATGGTTTAACTTAGTATGTTTTATATAAATTTGATATTTCATTTGTATCTCGGAAATTCTAATAAAAACAATAAATACATAATAAAACAAAGTAATAATAAGTAGGCTATCTTTAAAATTAGTTTGTGAAATATATATTTGGTAAACTGAAGCTGAACCAAAAACTGAAATATCATAATTTTAAAAACCGATATCAAACCGAAATGAATTCAATTCAGTTCGGGTGTTTTTATTCTATTTCGATTTGGTTTTTGATTTCATTTCGGTTTCCTAATGGAGATATGAAATTCCTATTAAAAGAGAAAGAGATAAAAAAAAAGGGAAAAAAAGAGAGTGAGAGATTAAATGAAATGTGTAACAAAAAGGGGAAAAAGAGAAAAATGTTAAAGGAAGGATAAATATAAGGGGCCTGCAAAATACGAAAATTAGAGTAAATCTAATCATTTTCCTGATTTTCTATTTCCCAAACTTTATTTTGCAGGGTTTATCGTGTTTTTTCTCCAACCATCTAATCCATTTTCCATTCCTCAAATCAAATTTACTTTAAAATAATAAAATTTTATTATTAAACTAACAAAAAGAATAATAAAACAAAAACTAAAAATAATAAAAAAAAGTACAAAGTAATATTATTTTGTTCAATTCCCTAAAAAGTATTATTATTTCATTCATTCCCCCAAAAGGGGTACTGATAGGGATGGCAATGGGCCGGATCTGGATCTGATTTGGACCCATATTTCTATCATTTTAAGGTTGACCCAAGGTAGATGGTATTTGTGTTAGCCTTGAAATGATGGAAATATAGGTCCAGATCAGATCCAAATCCGGCCTATTGCCATCCTTAGGTATTGATCATTTCACATATTTGGGAAATCTCATTTTAGAGATATACTATAGGAGAAATAATTGAAATTGACAATTCGTCATATTTATACATCATTTTAAAAAATTCTTCAAAATAATGAACCATTGGACTTACCCTAAAAGGGCACGAGAAAGCGACTACAGCTAGGACTTAACAATTTCGTGCTTATTACTTTCACGTACTTATATATGTAAATGGTTTGAGACTATCACTACACTCAAACAAGCACCCAAAAAACTCAGGCGCCTAAATGGTCGTGTACCTTAATAGCATGTCCTTTCTAGCATTCACATATAAAAATATGTTTTTCGAATATATATGTTCAACGGATCTATAACCTGACTAGCCCACCCAAGCCTGCTTTTTGTGGTTAGGACTTGGGTTTTGTATAAAAACCCAATGGTCCCATATATATAAAATTATTATTATAAATTATAATTAATGTCTCTCTATATATATTTATTTATTTAATGGGAGGGTCTAGCTGAACTTGGTAATGAAGTTCTAAATCTAATCCTAACTCAATCCACGTATATAAATCCTGTGAGATGGGTTGGGTCTAGACATAGCTATTTTGTTGTCGGCTCGATCAAAACCTGACCAAGTCCACCCATTGAATATGTCTGTCTTCCTATATCAATTTGATTGAACCAATCGATTTTCGATTATTATCGATTGATTCTTAACCTTACTAAATACGTCTTGGAAATGGCCGAATAACCATCCAGTTTGAGTCAAACCCATTCCAACTGACCGAAAGAAAATCACGATTGTATTAAAGTAGCTTTTATTTGCAAATTTACCCTGTAAATGCTACTACTAAAAATTTTTTTTGAAGAAACCTACTGCTAAAAATTTATATAACCCATTTCTTTTTTTGTACAATAACTATGTAATTCAAGGACGCATGTTCATGGATCCTGGTTTCTGTCAACCAGGACCCATTATCATAGGCCAGGTTTGGATATTTTTACTTAGTTTTTTGCGAAAATGCTAAAATCTGAAATATCAAATGATTGTTTCTCACAATATGTTTTAAAAGAAATTATGATCTATATAAGTCTAGTGTATCCCATTCTTATTAACTACACATAAATTCTCTATTTTTATATATAAAAAATAGATTTCAACATCTATAACCAAGGACAATATAAATCACCAAAACAAAACAAAAACAAACAAGAGGCATATACTCTACAGTTAATTGATAAAAAGATTGAACCTAAACATATTCCACCAAAATCAAAATCAAAGAAAAGAATATTTACAGACAGCATATCTATCATATATACATTAAAATCTACATTATATTCTTTATATTTTTTTTAATTATTGTTATTATTGATTTATTTACTCCATTAGTTGATTATTAAAACCTTATAAACTCAACCGCCCCAAAGATATCTGAAACAAAGTTAAATAGCATTAAAATGAAGAGAGTAATATATGTTGTTATCCTCTTCTTGATATTTTCTTCATTTTACATTTGTGAAGGTTCCCTTTCCACTCAAAGCAAGCCATTCAACTGTAAGTTCTGCCTAACCAACCTATTAATTAACTTCTACTTTTCTTTGTTTTCCTATCCTCATGTACATCATTTTTATTAAATGTTATGCTCAAATTTTTCCATGGTGGAATTCGACCAAACGCAATAAAGTCCATAACATCTTTCAAGCTATATTAGAATTTCCATTATATTCCATAGAAAAACCAAATTAAAATTTCTTTTTCGATAAGATTTTATCAGTTTGCACTTCCATTAAAAACAAATTAACCGACGTAAAAAATTTGATGGTAACATTTATGTTGTACCCTCTAAAACGATAATGACCTAATTATTTGTTTATACACATATTGTTTTATGATGAAAAATGTTTGTTAATGGTATAGTTATGACTTTATTGTGATTGTAGCGGAGCATCAAATAAGGAGTTCAGAGAGACATGGAAAGGGTTCATATGGCGGTGCAGATCTCCTTCATCCCCGTAACAGCCATCGGAATGGATCGTGTTCTTTTACTCTCAAATCTTCGCCCTTTTTCTCAATTTTATTTAGATATGCTGTTATAGGATCACTTGTTTCCATTATCTCTATGTCAATTTAATTACAGCCTAAAAATGATACATGTGTATTTAAGAATTGCAAGTAGTTTGTGAGTTACAATTCCAACTCTAATGAAATACATGATATGTAGGGTTTTATTCCCGAAAACTCCGGTTTCACAGAAAAACAAACACAAATCTAAACATTCAATCAAGCAGAAAAACGTAAAGAACACATAGTTTTTACTTGGTTCCCCCGAGTGGATTTATATAAATCAGGCCACTCTTTTGAAGGGTAATCCAAGGGCAAGATTTTTTGACAACTTTACTGATCGGTAAAGATACATCAAGAACAGGAGATTCGGGCGAGTTATCAATCCCTAGAACAAGCAAATCAGTAAAAGAAACTAGCCACTGAGCTTAACAAAGGAAACAAGATACAACACCGAAAAACTAGATCGGAAAAGATCTAAACAAGTAAAACGAAAGCCCTAAACCAGCAAACTAACCGAAATAGAATCGCACCTATCTCCAGCCTTTTTTTCTCCTTTTATACCGGTCAATCTGCAAACCGCCACCCAACAAACTCATAACCGAATCATTCCCACGTGCCAAGAAGGATCTAGATTAAGAAATCACATGGCTGAAGATGAGAAAGGGTTGCAGTTTTTAGAGAGGCACGCAGAAGAGAGAAAGGGAAAAGGCTGAGGCTGAAGAGGACAAATAAGACAGCTTTTATTTGTAGGTTAAGGGTGTGATTGGTTTGACTTTAGGGTTACAGGAGGGAAAGGCCTTCTAGAGAAAGCAAAGCCACATTATTCTAGCCTAACATCATACTCCAAATATAGCATTTCTTCATTGAAATTTAGTAATAAATGCTTCTTTCCAAACAAATATGAATAAACGTGGCATTCCGATAAGCAATGGCTATAGCTATGTCATGATATCCGATTAACCTAATATGCTGAACAAAAAGAGTTCCTAAACTATTTGCAATGATTTAATAGCTGAATAAAAAGAAATGCAAAGATCCTAGGTTTTAACCGCGACATTCTCTCTCGGATTAACAAAAAAAATAATCATATTTATTTTTTAAATTTCCTTCTTCCACATCTCCTAGCTTGCTTGGAGTAAGGTGAGGAGTTCGTGCAACAACCTAGCTTGAAGCGCACCTTAACATGTTTTCGTAAAATAAAATATTAATTGAGGCGCTAAATGGGGGTTTCCTTTTTAATTAATTAGCTTCTACCATAGACACGTCAAGGTGTTGGGACCAGTTTTTAAAAGGCGCAAAGTTTTTTGTAACACCATTACGATTTTATATGATCGAGGAGTCCAAAGCAATCAAAGCACAGAGTGTTGCCAAAACCCAGAAAGTGTTGCCAAACTAAAAAATATGTTGCTAAAATCTCAGAAAAGTGTTATCAAAATCCAAAACAATATTACTACATGAATTTTTACTTTAATTATATAAAAATTTATGTTTTAGTTAAATTTATTATTCTAATACATTAATAAATATTAAAAATTAAAAAAATATTAATCCACCCAATTCCCGTCTAATCCCTCAGAGGCTTTAGCCATTCGACTAGCGCATACCGTCTTTCAAAACACTGGTTGGGATAGCAACCTTGCATGAGGTGCACTTCAGCGCTCCTTTAACAATCCCTCATCCAACTTGAAGGCTAATAATACCAACTCCAGGCAATTTTAAATGTTGACACATTGTTTAGGGCAAGTCCAATATTTTGGAGAATTTTTCAAAATGATGAATAAATATAAGGAATGATCAAGTCTAAAGGCAACTCCAATGGTTTCCCATTTTAGGGAATTCCCCAAAATTAGGAATGAATATGAGAAATGATCAAGTCCAACCAAATCCCATATAGTATATGGGGTTTCCTATAGAACCCAAAATAGGAATGATTATTATATTAATATATTTTTTAGTTTTGATTTATTTTAATGTGTTTAATACTTTTTTTTTGTTATTGTGAATGGTTTTGATGTAAGGAAATTAATATAATAGTAATAATATTAATAATAATAAAATATTATTACTTTATGAGAATCTGAAATAGATAATGAAAAATGGGGAAGATGGTTAGAGCAAAAATACTACAGATCCTACAAAATGAGATTTAGGGAATGAAATATGGAGCAAATTGTCAGACTTGCTCTAAACAACTTCAATGGTTACTCATTTTGGTGAATTCCTCGATATGAGAAATGGTCAAGTCCAACCATTCCACATATGGTATATCCCCAAAATGGGTTTCACAAATGTGGGGAGTGTTTCATTCTCCATTTTTTAGGATTGAATAAAATATTATTATTTTTTGAAGAATTAAATAAAATAATGTTACTTTTTACTTTTTTTATTATTTTTAATTTTAATTTTTTGTTATTCTTTTTGTTAGTTTAATAGTAAAATATTATTATTTAAAACTGAATTTGATTTGGAGAATAAAAAATGGGTAAGATGGTTGAAGAAAAAACACTGTAAATCCTTCAAAATGAAGTTTGGGGAATGAAATGGGAAAAATGGTTGAATTTGCTCTAACATTCCCCATATGGTATATCTGCAAAATGAGATTCTCCAAATACGAGGAATAATCCATTCCCCAAAATGGGGAATGAATTAAAACAATATTACATATTGTTTTATTTTGTTTTTAATTTTTATTTTGTTATTTTTTTGGTTAATTTAATAATAAAATAATATTATTTTAAAATGAATTTGATTTGGAAAATGGAAATGAGAAAGATTGTTGAAAAGGGAATGAAAAGTCAAAAAAATGTTTAAACTTTCTCTCATGGATGATGCACTTGCTCTCTTGGCCCCTTCCGCTGTTACTTAGTCATATTTAGATTACAAATTAATCAAGTTGTTTGTGAACAACTTAGTATTCGGCTTGGTAACAACTAGACTCAAATGAACATTTTGTGAAAATAATTTTGAACTCAAATAATAAACAAACTGAACATGAACAAGTCATTACTTCGGCTCGTGAACTCGCCGCAAACAAGCTCTATTAAATGTTCACGAACAAGTTCATGAACAGACTTGATAAATGTTCATGAACTAGCTAGTTATTTTTTTACATAATTAAAAGTTAACTCTTATAGAATTAAATAAGAGCATCGTTATTTTAAATTAAATAAACACCAACCCAATATTAATAACATAACCAATTTTAAAATACATTATTGACTCATATTCTATCTAATGTCAAACACAAATGTCAAAAGTAGGGTTCAACTTAACAAATATAAACGAGCTCGTTCCAAACAAATCAACAAACAATTCATAATAAAATAAATTAGTTGTTCATTAACAAACAAGCACTTAAACGAACCGAACATGAACACAATTTTGAGCTCAAATTCAAGCTCGGCTCGTGTTTTTTTAAAATCTGAACACACAAATACAAACAGACGAAAACTCGGTTCGGCTTCGCTCGTTTACAGCCCTAGTCATGTTCACACCTTTACCTTTTTGTTTTCCTTCTTTGATATCTTATTGTAGTGATACAAACTCAAGCAACAATTAGCATCGGCAAGGAAGAGATTAAACAAAAAAAGTATTTTGTCATCCAAAGAGTTGCATAATACTCATTTTCAACGTATAAAGGCTCTTTTGGTTGGCAGAATATCTATTCCGTGAAATAGAAAGAAAAACACATGCGAAAACACATCTTTTCGGGAAATATCAAATTCCGAAAATACATGACTTTTCAAGAAAAATGGCAAGTTTTTTATAAAAACAACATGCCCCTTAGACCCCGGACCCCGGTATCGTAATAAAACCTGAACAAGCGTACACTCTGCACTCTCCCAACATATTCGATAAAATATTACGATTACATTGATTAACTAGTTAATCCAATTACATTAAAATACTAACCGGTACAACCAAGGACGAGAAAGAACTTATATGCTGTAACAATTTTTGCATAATATTAATGTAACTCTCTTTTTATATCACTCACATATTCAAACACAACCATAGTTGCAGAGGCACACAACCGGCACATGCCCGAAGTACGTCCAAGAAAAATGTTTTTAGAGTCTGAAACAAAAGAAGTCCAAATTAAGTTAATTTAGGATTAGAACCAAAGTAATGCAGGTCAAAATGAACTAAAACTATCATTTTAATATAGTTGTTGAAAAAGAGAGGTTCATTCTGCCCACTCGTTACACGATAGTGACTTTTCAGCAACCTATTATTAGGCTTTTAAACTTTTTTAATTAGTTACAGTATTTAATAAAAAAACTTCTATTTGGTAAATAAAACATTAATTGAGGTGGATACACAAGTCAGGAATCACTCTTCTTTAAATTTTTTTTACCAAGGAAAGAGATGACAAGTAGGACATAAAATCTCTCCCAAATAAATTCTAAAGAAAGCAAGAAAATGCTCACTCTTAATAATTTGATTCCTAGCCGCAATTATTGGAAGCAATATTGTTCAAATAGCCTGAAAAATACCCGGACATTAGGAAGAAACATAAAGGATCAAAGAAATGCATATCATATTGTGGAGATGGAGAATATGATGCTCAAGATAGACAGGAAGAAGAGGAGTTGTTGGAATGAAGATCAGCAACACTAAGAAAAGAGCTTGTACATGAAGCGCGCCTAGGCCTGCGCCCATGGGGTATCCGACCAGGACATAGCAAGGCACGAAAGCCTAGCAACCTCCGCGAGGCATAGATGGAAAAACTTTTGCCTCGGATATTTGACTTAGGTAAGTTTAACGTTCGGGGAAAGAAAAGAAATTAGGAAATAGAAATTAGTTTCAGTTGATTAGTAGTTCATAATAAATACGATTTTCATGTTTAGGAACTATAGATTAATATGGATTTTCAATCTTAAACAAGAACTACTGGATTTTCAGTCTATATGATGAACTTTTTATTGCCTTCATGGCTATAAAGACTTGCTATAGTTTATAAAATAAATTTAGTGAATGTGCCCAATGCCAGCGCCTAGGCTCTAGGGCCTCTTGGCACCTTAGTTGCGCCTAGCTCCTGACAACTATGACATGAGGTTCCTTTAACAACTAAATATACAACACTAACTAACTAACACAGATTATGATAACGCATTACATAAATTAAAAAAAAAAAATTGTTCCCCAAATGGTTAATGAATTACCCACAATATCCTAAATACATCAAGCTAAAGTTCTAAGAATGAAATTTATGTAGAAATATCAAAAGCATAAACTGCCAATACCAAGATTTTACCACTTCAAAAGCCCTCCAAGCTGCACTAACCTCAGATTTACCAATTCAAGAGCCCATAAAACTACAATTGATCTAATTTAAAGTTCACTCCAAAACAGAAAACTTGCTCAATGCATGTACTATGTCGAACAGAAAATGATATCCAAATTTTACAGTGGCTCACAAATGAAATGAATTTACAGTAGCCAATCTGTAGTTGATTATTTTTGGTGACATTAATAATTCAATAGAAGTTTGAGTATGAACTTTATTATGACTTATACAAAACAACAAGGGTAAGGAATATTTCAAGATATATACAGCACAACACTAACCAATGTACGAGATTACCTTCATAAGAGAACATCAAATATCGGTTAGTCAGCAGAAGGAAATCACTAAACACCTGATCAGATTCGAAAAACATCAGTCTGAAATCGCTCATCATAAAGCCTCCAATGGCCATACCTTTCAGCATGCATTACTGATCTAGGGATGTAATAATTTGGCTTTGTAATCTCTTTCAAAAACTTCAAACTTGATGTGGCATTGACAATATCCCTGCTTGTCAAATTTGCACACCCCGACAAATCCAAGCACTCAATTTTCAAACACCCTTCGCAAATAGAGGAAATCCCTTTCCCTGTTAATTTAGAGAACCGAAGTTCAAGATGGCTCAAATTGGGCATGAATTTGGCAATTGCAGCTGCCTCTGCGTCCCCATCTTGAGGGCAAGCATTTAGATACTCGTTGGGAACAATTCCCACATGTTGAGAAGGATCTAACCAGTTCATGAAGTTCCTCTTTAGGACTTTAAGATTGGGGCAATTCCTCCCTATCATCACCAGAGATTCATGAGATATTTCATAGCAATAACTTATATCAATCTCCCTTAATTTAGTGCATTTAAAGGCAATCTGAACCATAGATGCATCAGTGACATTAGGGCAGCTCTTAATCGAAAGAACAAGAAGATTAGGGCACCTAGAGAAGCAAGTATCAAGTTAGCTAACCCTAAATCAACACAATCCAATAATCACCAAATCCAATTTCAATTTCGATCAAACGGTTTTACCTTTCCGCAACGAAATTGACAGAGCGATCGGAGCAGTGCCTAGTGCGAATCTCGGTGAGAGAGCCGTCGCTCCAATCGACAACCGACAGGAGCATAAAATCGATCTTGGTCTCGAAATCAGGGGTCCACCAGCGAGGTGATTCAGAAAGGGAATTGAAAGGAGAATCGAGATCGAAAGTCGAGTTGAGAGATGGCTCTTTGCAGGCGCTGAGCCATGATTTGCAGGCCAACATGGGTCCTCGCCATCGATGCTCTAAAGTGAGTCTGGAGAAGACGTTAATCAAGCACTCGTGAGTCAATTCAGACCAATCGGAGCTGATTCCTGAGCCGCCGCCGCCATTTGATTCAATCTCGGTGCAGCCCCCATTTTCATCGTCTTCGTTTCCGTTCATTGTTTCGGTTGATCTGAAAAATTGAATATCGCGTGTTGCTTTTGTATTGTTTACGGGATATTTTTCATTCGGGCCAGCCCGGCCAGCCTTCTATGGACAATGGACATGAACACAATTTATAAGACATTTGTTTTGGAAAATATTTCAGTAACACAAGTACAAATTATTAAGTTCTACATATTAGAAAAAACTTGTTTTTCTCCCTCAATTGACCATCATCACCTAATGGACCCTTTTTTTATAAGATTCAACGATAAGAAATCCACGTTAGTTAGTTCCCATCAAAAAAATCTTAACCCTGTAATGTGGTTTTGTTTTATGAAACTAAAGCATAAAAGTATGCGTCTGTCTGTTTTTCACTTTTTTTTATAACTTTATTAGTTGCAATTAAAAGTATTTACATTTTTTTTTATTTTTTTTTAAGTAATAAACATTTTTCTAATATTAAAGGCAAATGCAATTACAAGATCCCAAACAGGGAGCTAGATATCCCCGTAAAGAGGGAGCTAATCAATGGAAACCAACTACCAGAGTCGAGCAAACGAACTGAAAACATAGCTAAGACTAATTAAATCTGACAAATTATTCAAGCCAACAAAACAACAGTTAAGAATGCAAGTAGATTATGTTTACCTAGAATCATATATTAATTTAACATTTATTCAAATGAATCTAAGCATCACTCTGGAAGTTGAGAAATAAATCATTCATCAAAAGTTAATTTGATGATATAATCTAACTCACACCTTTGTAATATTTGATTTTAATTTGAGCGATGCAAGGAGATATCCTTGTCTGGGTGTAAAGTTTTAGCATCGACATTGAAGAAATACTTTACTCGTGTTGAAATTGAAAGGCATATTAAATGATAAATAACTAGTTTGATAATCATATAATAAATAATTAGTCAATGTGGTCATATGTCCTTCAAATTGACTCTATCATTCATTTTGCAACACAATAGAACTTACTAATTCATTTAGTAAGAAAATAAAATTCTGTACAACTTGGACCTGCTGCAACTTAAGCAATTGCACTGGGAAATAACCAAAACGATTTACAGACAAGATCAACTGACGCAAATCAAAAACCAATTTGAAAATTTTCAAACCACTCGAAACAATCAGAATTAGCAACCACCACCATAATACCTTTCTATACTGATGCATAAACCGTAAAACATAGGTTGAAATTCAGCAGATTTGATATTGGTACCAGAAATCATCAGAATCGAATTATGATCTACATGAGATTTTAGCTCTGATTTGTCAAAATATAAAGCTGGAAGGACCCTTCAAGAGAAAAGACACTCTTTGTAAGCAGAAATCCAACACCATATTTTCCGTTGTCTGTTAAACTTGCATTTTATTGTTATCAGACAAAAACAATCGGTTCTTTTAGACCAAAGTAATCAATATGATCATACAATTTGACAAACATGACACATTTTTGCTCAAATGTACAAGAAAATTCACTGCCGTCAATTGTCACTTTAGATACCCATACAAATTTTAAGCACTTGCAAATGCCATTGACAAATAATTCAAGTCGAATTTGGCTAGGAAAATACGGAAAAATAATATTCCATTAGACACTTAAAAACTATGATTGATGCATAGACAAGTCAATGCCAAAACCCAACAGCTTAAGCCACAATACCGACTCAAAGACTTAAAATGTTGTTCTCGAAAAGCATAGGAGACCTATTCGCAAGACAAATGTGCCAATAATATTGTATTAATTCATATTTGTGAATGAATAATAATGATATAAAAGCTTGTTCTTATTGCTATATATTATACTGTTGTATGGAAATAAAATGAAATTTAGTAGAATACCATTTAACCTACATGATAAAAATGATACAACATTAACAAATAAGTCGCGACAAAGTATGTATCATACTGATTGACAAAACTCTCAGTTTCACCAGTTTTATATTGAAACAAAAACACAGTGGTAATATTTCTTGAAATATGATGCATCATTGTGGCAGAGAACAGCTCGGGGAGCCAATTATAATCAAGGTATCAACAATTGACATGAATCATTGACTTCCACTGATAAGAATTATTGATTGAACAAAAGCATTACAGGAAAGCATTCCAACGCAACTCAAAATGAAGGTTCCAGAAAAGTATTGCAATTTGCAGCAAAAGGATATCAAGACATCTCACATTATGAAAATTCCAGGCTTAAACTATCTTATAACTTTATCAAGACATAGCCCACTCATCAAAGTGTACACTAAATACAATATCTTTATTTTCCATAACATTGTTAATCAGCATATGAAAATGAAACGGATTTCGAATTAAATAAATCAATGGAATGCTTTGCAGCATGATTGTGATGGACACAATTGGCTTCTGAAAATTTTTCACAAGTTGTAAAATTACAGAAGGGGCATAAGTGCAAAATGTAAAGAAGGGGGTATAAATGAAAAATTACAAAAAAAACTAACATTAACAAAAGAACAAAAATGTATAAAAAGGATTTCAGAAAAGTTTGCAATGGAGGCATTTTAAGCTTCTATCCAAATAGAATGTCTGCAAAATCAACTCTCTATCTTAAAACTATATTATATTCATGTTTGATGATGCACCTAATAAGTTTGACATAAGAAAACAATCATTACTTACCTAATGGCCAATTCATACAACAATACCATTCACATTGTGCAACAATCTGGACCAAGGAACTCAATACTCTACTGTCCTTTCATAACTATATCATATTCTGAAACAACACTTTGAAGCATGAACTACGTTTCAAATCAACGGACAGTTCCAAATTGTAGAAAGCAGTTCTGAAAGCAGCAGAAGCCAGAAAGCATTGATTAGAAACATAACCCCAAAAGCTTATATCAAAATAGCCAATTCAAAAATAAAGCATCTATTATTTTTTTGTAGACTGATTCAACTGCTTAAACGAATTTAAGTTGCTTCTCCAACAATTAAAGTCCACTCCTTACACAAGTAACCAAAGTGGACTCCTTTTTATAAGAAATTAGATCATGTACACTAAAGTCAACTGAATAGCAAAATCAAGCAGTGCTTTAACACATCAAAGATAGTAATCAAACATGAGTCCTTAGCTATAGCAAATTCAGATCCTTTCCACCAAAGTCAACCACAATTGGTAAGACTAACCAGTACTTTGATCCATCAAAGACAGTAATAATGTAATATCCAGGGAACATGATGTCATCATGCTAGACTAATACTAATTTGAGGTCCAAAATATGAGAATCTCGGTAGTCTTGATTCTCATAAATATGCAAACAAAACGAATTCGAGAATCCAAAGCATAGTATAATGATAATCTCCCTAATAAGTCTACATTAAGCATAAAAGCATAGAGAAGAAGAAGTCAACCCACACGAGTTGTTATTAACATTCAAACCAATAGAGCAACACAGATATCAAGAGCCAATCGTCAATAACATCAAGTACAAACTAATCAAGCAAATCAAATATAAAATTTCAACCCCACTTCAATCTGAACTCAAAGTACAAGCTCACTAGTACGACGAGGAATAGAGAGGGCGCCTATATTCATCGAAGAACTCATCACGATTGATGAAAACGATGGCGTATAAAGCATAGATTATTCCAGGAACGTAGCCGAGAATAGTCAGAAGCAAGCAAATAATGAATTCAACCTGCAAGACGCAATTAGAAATGATATTATCAAATCCAATCATCTGTGTGGCCAAATTGGAAAAGGAAAAGTTAATAATTGAAATCAAAAAGAGAAATTACACTGCAGCAGCCATGTCTGAGGCAAACGCCCAAAGGAGGAAGCAAAATGGCGATTAGGATTTCGCAGCAGATCTCACACCGGCTGGGCATTTTCCACCACTTAGATCTGTTTGACGGGACGACTTTGATCCTTTTATTTGTATTTAGTGTACTACATTAATCTGCCGCCAAGCTGTATTTATTTTCTTTTATAATTTAGTTTTTTTTTTGCCTTTAAAGACCAATTCCTTAGCTAATCTATTTTTCAAAAATTAAATTTTATATGTCGATCATTGTATTACCCATGTGGCATCTTTGTCAACTCCGTTCTTCGTGAGGTTTTCGAGATCCTTCGTGCTCCATTGAAATTCCCGTCGAACACCTACAAAACAAGTCTCTGGCTGGAAGTATTTTCTGCGAAGACCCTCCGATGCTTAAGTCAGTTCTTAAGATGGGGGAGAAATGAGAGTTTATTGTATGTAGTTAAGTTAAGTTATGGAGGAGATTGGTTTCTCTTTTATAGGTAGAAAGTCATGATGGTGGTAGCAAGTGGGCCTAGATGTAGGCATAGGCTTAGAACGGCCTAGTTAGGAGTAGGCTTAGGTGTAGGGGATGGATGTAGGCTTATTTTGATATCAGGAGTCCCCCCCCCCTTTGGTCATTGAGGCTCTTTAGGGCCGAAGCTGGTGATGTTTACATCCATATGGTCAATAGAGTCATTTCGTTTGTTGAGGTCGTGATTTTACACTGTGCACCTACGAGTTTAATACATGATAGCGCCTGATAACTATGCCGAGGGAACCACCGGGGATCGCGGCTTGTATACTATGATGCTTTAATTTCAAAGCATAAAAGCAGCAAGGGGACCACTAGGGATCACGGCCTGCGGGCAGTAGGAGCGCCGAGTGGATCATTAGGGGTCGCGGCCTGCGGGCTGTGATGCTTTAATTTCAAAGCATAAAAGAGCAGAGGGAAGCACTAGAGTTCGGGGCCCGCGGGCAGTAGGAGCATCGAGGGGAGCACTAGGGGTCGCGGCCTGCGGGCTGTGATGTTTTAATCTCAAAGCATAAGAGCGTCGAGGGGATCTCTAGGGATTTGACCCTGCGGGCAGTTGAACTTGCTCTAATTTCCAAACATAAGAGCGCCGAGGGGATCGTTAGGGATCTGACCCTGCGGGCTGTGATGCTTTAATTTCAAAGCATAAGAGCGCCGAGGGGACCATTAGGGATCGCAGCCAGTAGGAGCGCCGAGGGGATCACTAAGGGTCGCGGCCTACGGGCTGTGATGCTTTAATTTCAAAGCAT
>CATIWQ010233776.1:0-24674 GCA_949673415.1 Euphorbia schlechtendalii
CCCCTTCAATCAAAAATTAAAACATTTGAGGAATAAATGAGTTTGAGGAATATTAGAGGTATCTCGTGCATCGTTCCGTAGTGTTAGAAACCTTCCATTGTAAAATAATAAAATAAATAAATAGGTGGGGCCCACTTATTTTCTTTATAAATATGGCTCCACCTTCTTTATTCTTTCACTTTTCATAATCTTCCTCTCCCTCTAAACATTTTTGCTCTCTCTTCTCTCTAGCAATCATGTTGTCAAAGGTCGCTAGCAGGGCTCTCCGCTTCACCTCTAGCCTCACTCCTCAGCCTACTAGTGATCCTGGAGTATTTTCTGTTGATATTGATGATGCATATGGTTTGGCAGTGACCGACACTATGTTGGGGTTTACTATTACTTCCCCAATAGATACGCTAGATCTTGATTTTCCGGCTCAGCCTCACCTTTCCCGGATCGAGGTATTTGCTAAAAACATTTTTATTTACTATTTTTAATGTGATTTTATCCTTTTTAGGAACTAGATTAGAATTGATCCTTAAACCATGTCACGGAATTTAACTTAGAAAAATTAAAAAAAAATGGCAAATTTAGGTCCGCCGGAATTTTTTTTTTCGGCGGAGACAGAAGAAACCGGCGAGGGCCTAACTCTCGCTAAACTTTCTGGTGAGGGTCCTAAGGGCCCTCGCCAAACTCTCTGGCGAGGGTCCTTTACGTCCCTCGCCAGACTCTCTGGCGAGGTCCTTTAGGTCCCTCGCTAAACTCTCTCGCAAGGGCCCTATGAGGTCCTCGCCAAACTCTCTAGTGAGGGTCCCAGAGATGCCTGGCGAGGCCCTAAGGGTTTGCCAGATTTTTCCAGCGACGCCTCTCGGGGCCCCGGTCTTTCACCTACGTAATTTTTATATTTATATTGGAAAATAATTAAAACTTGGAGTCTAAACGTTTTTTAGACTCGATAATTTTTGAATGAAATATTTGTCTAAAAGATAATCAAACTCAGATTCTAAATTGTATTAGACCTAAGAATATCTGAGGACTTTTTTGAAAAAAAGATTTGAAAATAATGTTCGAGACCCAAACGTGTTTTGGATCTAAATTATTTAAGAGAAATTAAAAGAAAAAATATCTTGATGTTTTTCTCGCCATTCTTGCGTTTAATTACAAAATGCGTATTATTTGATTTAATTTGCAGTCCCCCACACTTTGTCCCACGGGTGGATATTCCACTATCCAGGCATGGTATCGTCACGCCTCTTCTCACCCTGAGCTTGTTCAAGCCATCGAGGCTACCGGTTTTGGTCCTCTGGTGAGATCTTTATTGCCTACGTTATTGCCGTATGCGACATTGGTTGCTCTTACTCATAGGTGGTGTGACATTCCGCACACCTTCCATTTTCCGATTGGAGAGGTTACCATCACTCCTTTTGATATCGTGGTGATCACTAGTCTATCATGGACTAGTACTGTGATCCGATTTGACGCCTTTTTGGCGCGGTTCTTCAAGCCTCCCACCGCTTATAGTCACGTCAGAGACCTGCTCGGTGTTGACCCCAGAGGCCGGGCGTTGAGTTATAGCGTGTTGTTTGACTACTGGATGGGTCGACGATTTGTTTCCGAGGATGTGGTTCCTCTGTATGTCCAGTCATTTTTTGCCACCCTGTTGAGTGTCACATTTTTCCCGGTCTCGAACAGCGAGATCAACTATGGGTTGATTAAGCCACTAGCAGACATGGACGGAGTTAGTGGCCTTAACTGGCCACGGGCGATCCTGGCACAGACTTATTTTACCCTTCACTTGGCTGTTCGGGGTCGCTTACGGGCGTTGCGTTGCTGCCCCATGGTTCTTCAGGTATTGTTTGCTTACTTTGTGAATTGTGTATGTCAATTTTTTTTATTAATTAATCTTAATTAACCCCTTTATTTTTGTTGGCGTGGGCCTTCTTTTATCAGTTCCTTCCCGCCCAGCAGTTTGCTGATGCTCCGGAGGATGCTCCGTGTATGGCCCAGATCTGTTTATCTTTCGAGGGGGATATTTTGGATTCTACTAGCTATTATCAGCATCTTTGCGGGTTGACTCTTGAGCAGGTCATGGACCTCGTTTCTATGGATATGACTGCCTTTTTATCTTTAAATTTATTCTGACTTTGTTGTTCTTTCTTTTCAGGTGGAGCGCAACCCATGGTGGGGTCTTCTAAGCTATCATATGGCAAAGGAGATTCGACGAGATGTGGACAGCAATCGCTTCATCCTTGAGGGGCCAGGACCCGTGAGTGGTACCTGGGTGAGCGTATTCAGTTATGGCAAACTAGGCCAATGTCTGATAGGCGCATTCCGCCCGCGCCTCCCACCGGACTATTTTGGGCGCACTTGGTGATTACTGATCCCGAGGAACGGGAGGTACTCTTCAAGGAGTATGGCGTGAGGCTCTCTGGACATTGTGGTGACTACGAGGCCTTTATTCAGGAGAGGCTGCTCCCGCTTCACCCGCTGACTCAGCCCGAGCAGGCGTGATCCTCTGTTCGAGTGTGTGGTCAGGGAGTTGATGGTGGTTCTGGTGCGGGTGATAGCAGCGCTGGTGTGGAGTGCCAGGTATGAAATGTGTTAACTATTTTATCCATGTTGATCTGTTTCTGACTGTTTGTCTATCTTTGTAGGAATTTGCCTGGAAGAGGCTTCGAGTGCCCGATTTTAATGCTACGACCAAGGGGGCAAGTACATCTTCCTCGGGAGTTGTTGAAGGAAGATTCGCTATTCCCCTTGACTCTACCTTCTACTTGCTGGGTTCCATGGAGATCTCATGGCAGGTGTCTCTTCCCCCGAGCTACCACACGTTGGCCTATGATCCTTCCGACACTACTCACGTGAGTTTTATATCACAAGAGATCCTTGGGGAAGATTGATGTTCAGTGAGGAGATGGATCGGGTGACTCACTCCTTTCCTTTTGTAGGTCGTACGTGAGGAGATGGATCGGGTAGCCAGACACTCCTTTGCATTGAGAGACTTGATGATTTCACAGGATGGGATTACACGGGTATGTTGTATTTCTTGACCTGCCATATGCGATGCATGAAATGTCATGTTTTTATGTACATGGATGCGATTTTCATGACATGTTTTATGAATGTAGGATATGGCGATGAGGAGCGAGGAATTCGAGCACGCTACCAGGAGCTCGACGGTCTCTTTCAATCACTCGATATTAGCCATCAGGGTTTAGATGCTCGTTATCATGGCCTTGAGGTTAGTCACCAGGAGCTGGGAATCCGTTATCAGGGTTTGGAAGCTCAATACCAGAGTTTGGAAGCTAGTCACTAGAGTTTGTAGGCTCAGTATCATGAGTTGTTACAGCAGAACGCTGCAGCAGAACAGGCTCGAGTAGAAGCGCGGGCATCCATCTCGAGCCTTCACCAGCCTCTTACGTTTGATCTCGGTTCCCTTCTTGATGATACAGATGTTGGGCAGCTCCTCTCTCGAGAATGGGATGCCGATTTTCTTCACACTCCCCAGCCGCCTCCTGAGTCCGATTCAGCGGATGGTGCTCCCGGGAGACTAGGTGTTGAGGATCTTGAGATATCCACCATGTTACCCCGAGATCCAGTGGGTGGAGATAACGCTTAGGCGGTGCATGCTTAGGAGTTCCCTTTTAGCTTTAGTTTTAGTTTTTCTCGAACCGGACTCTTTTTAGATAGCTCTTGTAGAATCTCTAAAAAACTTCGGATTTATGAAAGAAAAGAGGATTTTGGCCGTTGCGTGCTAGGTCCTCATATGTGGTGTTTTATTTTTTGAATATGTTTGCTTGTTTGTGAACATTTTTTCATATATGTATGAATGAATGTTAATGCTAATGTATGCGGTTAATGTGTGTAGGCAACACCGGTCTTGAGGGATTTTCTTTAGTTCTCTTCCTTTCTGATGTCGACCTATAACGAGCACATTAGGGTCTTTCTCCACACTGTTAGGGACTCGATTGGCGAAGGATTGAAAGCTTTGGTCTGCGGGGTCTTCAATACCTTTCTTCCAGGCCTGTGAATACAGCTTTCATTCGTGCTGCTTTGAAGTTTTGGTATCCTGCCACTCATGTTTTTCATTTCACCAACATCAAGCTTTGCCCCTTGGTCGAGGAGTTTCATGCTATCCTGGGGCTCCCATTTCTGAAGGAGTCAACGCTAATATCCCCCGCAAGATTATCCTTCACCTTTCCTTCTTTCCAATTTGGAGGTGAGGATAAACTGAAGGGTTTATGGAACCTGGAGTCCAGTGGGAGCTTTTTGTCAGCTCCCCCTGATGTTGGTGGCTTCCGGGTTGAAGCTGTCCTTAGCTGGTGTGAGACTACACCTAACACTCATCCAGCTTGGCCTTCGATGGTGACTCTACTTCTTCTGGCGGAGTTTATTTGTGGGGTTGGAGCAATTGCCCCTTTTCGCTTGTTGTCAGTCATTGACCCACTCTCCACAAGCCTTTCTCCTACAGCTTTAGCCTTGGCTGAGAATCTGGTTCACTTAGACGCTGCTTCGGTGAATCTGGATCTAGCAGGAGACCATTTTGCTTTACTAGAGGTAATTCTCTTTCCTTATCTCTTTCTTTCATGATTTTCATTGTTTCTTTGAATAAATGAATTAATATAGGTATGACTATTGGAGAAGCTTTGCTTGATTACTGATCCACGTTTAGGGAACGCTCGGTACCTCCCTTCGCATTATGGTCCTAGAGGCTTTACTAGGAAGGACCATCGTTCATAGAGTGAAGGTGCTTGGGTCAAGATTTTAGGTTCCTACTAAGCTTCTGAGATTCGTTGGCTCAGCCCTTGGTTGGAGATTCCGTTCATGGTTACCGATGTCTATGATTCTGGTGTTTTGTTGATGGGGCTGTTTAGCATTACGTCCTATTCCCCTTCTCGTCTGTGCAAGTAGTATGGGCGTCAGTAACGAGTTCCTAGGTCCCTATACTCGATCTGTTTCCACCACTTCGGTCCTGACACACCTGACGCAATACGGAGGCTTTGGGTACGCGCTCGAGTTGTTATACTGGATTACACTACCCCAGAGACCACAAATATAGATGAATTCTACCATGGATGGCTTGGCGAGATCAAGGTTCTCCCTGATGCTGATCAGCATTTTATGGTGTCTCGTGAGTGGGAGAGGGATGAAGATGGTTTGGACCCCCTTCCTCATACTTCGAGGAAGCGTGCACGGTGGAATGACTGGCACCCTTAGATCTTATTTGTTTTTGCCATTTATTTTCTGACCTTTATTTTTTTTACCTTTATTCTTGGCTTATTCTTGGATTATGAAATTTGTCGAACTTTATTTTATTTACTTGCGATTTTCTGTATGCACACATTCATATAAACATAAACATAAATCCTTGCAAACATAACACATTTTATTGAACGACTTTAAAAAGGGTACAAGTTTTCCAATGATTTGAGTCCTACCGCCAGTTAGCCTAGAGCAGGTTTTCTAACTCGCGGTCCCTCTATTCCTCACAGTGTCCCAATTTTTTCCTGAGCCACCCTTCATGAGTTTTCAACTAAGCAAACATTTCTGGCTTTTATACAAGAATGGTCCTAATTGTTGCCTAGATAGCCAAGTGCCATCTGGCGGACTAATTTCTCTCTCTTTTTTGGTGTACTACTTTTGTAAATTTATTTCTTTTATTTTTACACGTGGTGGCGCTTGAGCTTATCTTGATTGTTTGGATCGATGAACTCGTTTCCATCCATGTCCATGATTTTGGTAGCTCCTTTGCTCAAGATTTTCTCAATGACATAAGGACCTTCCCAGTTTGGGCAAGAATTTCCCTGTTGGTCCACATTTGAGGGTCTCATTTGTTTCAGATTCAAGTCCCCTGCTTTTAACGGTTGGTTTCTGGCTCTAACTTGACTATTGTATGCCCCAGCCATGCGTTATTGGTACATCTACAAATGATCCAATGCCTTTACCCGCTATTCATCAATCATGTTCAACTGTTCAAACCTGGCCTTTGCCCATTCTGACTCCTCTAACCTCGCCTCTAGTGCTACTCAAAGCAATTTCACTTCCATTTCCATTGGTAAAACTGCTTCCATCCCATACACTAATGAGAAAGGGGTTTGATTGGTTGGAGTTTTCGTCCTGTATCCCCATACTGCGAATGGTAACTTATCAGCCCAATCCCTATAGGTAACGACCATCTTGCTCAAGATTTTCTTAATCGCTTTGTTGGCTACCTCTACTGCCCCATTAGCTTATGGCCTGTATGGTGATGATCGATGGTGCTTTATCCTGTATTTCCTCATTAGGTCTGATGTGGCTCCTTGGAATTGAACCCCATTATCTGATACGATGTGATGTGGGATGCCATATTGGGGTGAATATATACTTTTCTATGAACTTGGCCATTTTCTTAGCAGTGATGTGGGTGTAAGATTCGGCTTCCACCCATTTTGAAAAGTAGTCGACTGCTACTATAATGAATTGATGTCCATTAGTCGAGTTTGGCCAAATCTCGCCAATAATGTTGATGCCCCACATTGAGAATGGCCAAGGAGTAGATAAGCTATGGAGTTCGGATGGGGGTAGATGACTGATGTCACCGTAAATCTGGCACTCGTGGCACTTTCGTACTTTCGATAAGCAGTCTGTGACCATTGTTATCTAATAATATCCCTGGCGTTGTATTTTCTTAGCTAGTGCTATCTCGTTCATAAGTGGACCACAATCTCCCGCCTGCATTTGTCTCATTTCCAACAGTGCCTCATGTTCTATGAGACATCTCAATAGCATTCCTTCTGATGTTCGTTTGAATAGGTCCCCTTCTACTAGATAGAACTGGGTCGCTAACCACCGTAATGAGGTTCTTTCAGAGTCTGTTGTGCCTTCTGGGTATTCTCTGGTCTGTAAAAATTTAACGATGTCGAAGGACCAATTCTTGATAGCTTATCGATCCTCCATTTCCACTAGGCGACAGTAGAAGGGTTCTTTGGCCATTTGCAGTACAACAAGCTTGATTGACTGAGTTCTAGGGCCTTCCCACATTGATGCTAGTGGCCATTTGGTTTTCATCCCTGTGCACTTGTTTGAAGATGCATTTGGAAAAATTTTGTGAGATTTTCCATACTGGTTCTACTTAAGGACGGAGTGATTCTTCTCTTATTTCCCAGTCACTAGTGACTTGTTTAATAACCAGAGCTGAGTTTCCCACCACTAATACTTCTCTTGCCTTTCGAAGTGCCTCTAACTTAAACAGGCAGGCCTCATATTCTGCCCCGTTGTTTGTTACTGTGAATTCCAATCATTTGGAAAGGGGTATAACTTCGTTTTGTGGTGTTATCAATACAACACCTAGGCCGGCTCCGTTTCTATTCATTGCATCGTCAAAGAACATTTTCCACTCTACATCGGCGTCCTCTATCAATGCTAGTTGCTCATCTGGAAATTCTAGATTTTCAACATAATCAGAGTCTAATGGTTGATTTGCCAAAAATCAGCGACTACTCATCCCTTAATGACTTTTTTGGTCACATATTCAATGTTGAATTCAGATAGTAGCAATAACCATCGTGAGAGTTTTCCAGCTAGTGTTGGCGACTGGCATAAGTACTTCATTGGGTCTATCTTTGCGACGGCTTTGATATGATAAGATTGGAAGTAATGTCGTAGTTTTTTATCAACCAAACCATCTTTGTGCAGATTTTCTCCACCAAGGTGTAGCATGACTCATACTCGAGTAATTTCTTACTCAAGTAGTACACTGCATGTTCGCTTCTGTCTTCGTGTTCTTACACCAGCATGGCTCTAACTGATGACTCCTCAATTGCTAGGTATAGGATCAGGAGCTTTCCAGGTTCTGGTGGGTGGAGGATGGGTGGGCTTAACATGTATTGTTTGATTTTGTCAAATGCTACCTAACACTAGTAGTTACAAACTACTGGTTGGTCCTTTCGAAGTAGTTTGAAGATAGGCTCGCAGATGGTAGTGAATCTGGCGATGAATCTACTTACATACTGTAGAGACCCTAGGAAAGACCGGACTTCTTTCTCAGTTTTCGGTGTGGGCATATCCCTAATGGCTTTGCTTTTATCAGGATCCATCTCAATTCCTTTTTGGCTGACTATATGTCCCAGGAGCTTCCCTGATGTGACCCCAAATACACACTTTTTTGGGTTCAGGCGTAGATTATACTTTTCGATTCTGGTGAGAAACTTGTCTAGGACAACTGGATGCTCCTCCCTGGTGTTGGATTTAACAAGCATATCATCCACATAAACTTCCACCTCCTTATGGATCATATCATGCAGGAGGGTTGTAACGGCCCGCTGATATGTTGCACCAGCGTTTTTCAAACTAAATGGTATTACCTTGTAGTAGTATACGTCCCATTCAGTGATGAATGCTGTCTTGATCTTGTCAGTTATCGCCATTAGTATCTGGTTATAGCATGAGAAACCATCCATGAAGGAATACACAGTTGCCCTTGATGCACTATCGACCAGTACATCGATGTGGGGTAGGGGGAAATCATCCTTTGGGGAGGCCTTGTTCAGATCCCTAAAATCCACGCAGACTCTGACCTTGCCATCCTTCTTTACTACTAGGTCAATGTTGGCTAGCCACGTCAGGTATTCAACCACTTCTAAGAATTTGGCTTCAATCTACTTTGCCAGTTCAGCCTTGACCTTTTCTGCCCATTCAGGCCTTAAGCGACGTAGTTTTTGTTTTACAAGCTTGATACGAGGGTCAGTTGGGATACGGTGTTCCGCGATCTGTCTGTCCACTCCTGGCATGTCCTCATATGACCAAGAAAACGCTGCCATGTGACGTTTAAGTACATTCATGATCTCTCTTTTTTTCTTCAGGAGTCAAATCATTGGAAATTGTCACCATTTTTGGTGATTCATTTGTACCCAATTTAATTTTGTTTAATGATGTGTCATGAATGTTAAAGACGTTATGTGTATGATCATATGAATGCATGTTGCCGTCAGGCAGAACATCAAACAAGTAAGCAAAATTATCTTACTTCATTGAATGAGCCTCTTAGGCAAAATTAACAAAGACATCAGAAATATTCATTATTACATCATTAATTTCCTCCTCCATAGGCGGAGGGGCTTCAATTGTTGCAGCAGAAGATGCGTTAGTGGTAGGCTCTGCCTCAAGAGTGGTCTGTATCAGCTTTTCGATGAGGAGCTTGATAGTGCCTGGTAGATCTTGGTCTTGCGCATCACCTTTCTTCATCAGCTCGTTAACAACCTTGGTGAAAGCTGCCATTGCATCTTCCAGTATCCTGCTTTTTTCATATTCCTTAGTCGGGGTTATTGCCAGGGTCAGTTTCTCTTCCAGTTTAGCATCAACAAGGGACTCAATCAGCTGGCCGGTTGTGAAGTCAAACACATCATTGAATATTTTGAGTCCTTTGACTTTCTCCCCATTCAGGATCATCATTCCCGGCTCTCCCAGGTATGCCTTAGTGCCTTCCGCCTCGTAGACGCTTACCATGTTAGAGAACATGGGTTATCGGTGCTTGTACATTTTCATACTAGGGGTGAAACCTAGACCTAATCCAGGTGTGACAAGAATAGGGTCGATGGCCCTGATAATCCCCTGATGATGTTTCCCCAAGCCTTTTCCAGGGATAAAACCTTGCTTCTTCATTTGAGTTCTCAGGCTCCAAAGGAAGAAGCGATATCCCTTCGGAGTTCTGCACCCCTTCTTTATTTCTTCAGTGGCCATTTCCACCCTCAGCCCTTGCATTATTCTCTCCTCAAATGCAGCAGCCGCCATCATTGATTCCTCATCAGCCTCGATTGTCATTGGCCTCCCTTTATGAATGAGTTTTATCTTCTGGTGCAGAGTAGAAGGGACTGCCCCTATTGCATGGATCCATGGCCTGCCTAGAAGTAATGAATAAGTTACTAGAATATCCAGCACAGTGAACTTCACATTGGAGGTCACTTCTCCAGCGGTGACCTCTACTTCAAAGTTGCCTACTACACCCCTCTTCGAATCATCGTATGCTCGGATCACCATGTCAGATTTAGCGAGCATATCCTCCCTTAGCCCTAGGTGAGGTAGGACCTTAAGAGGATAGGGATTGAGAGCCGAGCCATCATCTACCATTACATATGGTATAGAGCGATCGAAAATTTGAACCCTGATAAATAAGGCCCGATTATGAAGTCCTAGTTCCTAAGGCAGTTCCGACTGATCAAAAGTTATGGATGACATCTGAGGGGGGGCAATTCCTCCCTCGATGGCAGCACACATCTCGATTACTGAGGTTATAGGCGTGGCAGGCATTTCCATCAACCTCTCAACTAAACTCATCCTATGCTTTTGCGACGTCTCAAGCAACCTCTAGATACTGTATTTGGCCTGAGTTCCCTTCAGCTGATTTATCAAAGGGTCTATGTCTAGCATGACTTCGTCCACCTTTGGGGGGAGATGTGGCTCGGGCTGTTCCCTCACTATTTCCTCCGGCCTAGAATCATTGAGCTGTACAGTCTCATCCCTTCTGAAAACTCTACCACTCCGAGTAACCCTTAGTACTCCATTCTCCATCACTCTTGTTTCCCTGGAATTGACCCAAGGGTACTAGTCATATCCATCCTCCTCATGGCCACATCACCCCATCAACTTGTAAGAATCCAAGCTTATGGGCTTCTTCCCACCAGAAATTATCTCACCTTCAGCCAAGGTTCCTTCTTCGGGTTTCTTTTTCCTTCTCGACTTAGGGACATATGCATCAAGATCAATGGGCACCCTTATTGGTGCTTTCTCGGATTCCACCTTCATTGCGTCCCTCCATGGTTCACCTCCCTCTGGTGAGAACACTTCTGCCAAAGGATCATCGTCGGTCTTCATCAACAACTGCGTTCACCACCGGGTTAGACTGAGATAGCATCGCTAGCACAGAATCAGTGGGTATTCCTGATCATACTAAGTGAACATTATGGTATCTGGTCATTATCTCCCTGTCGAGATTATGAGCGTGAAAAGATAACTCATCAAAATATGGGACTGCCAGCCTTGATAAATGATAACGATACCAATCTCGGGATCCACCTATTATTAATTGTACTGTAGAAAGCTCAGATGGTCTTGGCGCCACCACTAGATAGATAAACATCCACCACTTCACGTAGCCGGTGAGCGATTCTCCTTCCCTCTGTACAAAAGCGAGAAGATGTTGCATGGTTTGTTTCGAAGGTTCTAAACATGCGAACTCCGTCTAAAACTCTATAGAGATGTAGTTCTAATTGCTCATGGTCTCAACCGACTGCATTTCATACCACTGACTTGCTACTCCTACTAGTGAGCACGGAAATAGTGTAGCTATCATGTTTTGAGAGAGGCCCTGTACTCGACACAGGATATAAAACTTAGATAAGTGGGAAGACGGTGAGTCATTCCCATTAAAAACCGACATACCGGCTAAGCTAAAACTAGCCCTCGGGACTTCTTCCCGTTCTTTAATCACTCGATTTCTTAACTCAGATTCAAGCACCTCCATCACGTCGTCTGAGTCCATCCCCGACTCAATCGCCATCACATACTCCTCTCCTTTGTTGTCCGATGCTTCTCCTGACATTTCTCTCCCTATGTAAAGCGGTGTAGGTTTTTGGCCGGTAAATACTAGCATCCCAGCAAAGTTAATCTCAACAGCTTTAATCTTACCCCTGCACCCTTGGCGGTTCGACTCTTCCTCCAGTATCTTCAAAACCTGACTAGGATATCTTCCCAACCCAAACATCATCACAAATTCTCCAAGCCCTTTAGACATGCAGGTCAGGACCTTCCGCTCTTCTAACCCTGAGTTAATCATTCCTATCCTTACCTCAAAATTCAGCAAAGGGTTGTTCTTCATGCTGGGCTTGAGTGCAGGCTCATGGATGACCTTATCAGCCACTAGCTTTTGAATAGCTTTTAGCAGCTCCTTGCAGTTATTCGTACTGTGTCCCGCGACTACATGATAATGGTAGTAATTGTTCTTTTCTTCCTGCCTGGGAGGGACATGCTTTTTCAAGCTCTTCAATTGATTAAGTTCACACAGCTAGGTGAACAAGAATCCCAAATTAGAAACATATGGCGAGATGCCATGATATTCTTCCTTTAGCAGTCTGACAGCGGCTACCTTTTCTTCCTTCACCAATTGTATTGCTGGTTGCTTCGCCTTCACCTGCACTGGGTTGGAATCATTCTTCCTGTAATAGGACTTAGCAACCTGCTGCCCCATTTTCGCCTCCATGGCATCATAGTGTTCTATCTTCTCAGCTCGAACGAAAATTTCTTGATAACTATGGAAAGTCTCAGATCCCAGCCTCTACTGGTAAGATGGCAGTGCACCATCTAAGAGCTTTACGATCATCTTCGATAAAGATAGACGAGACTGTAAACACACTTGCGTAGATATCCACCTCTCAAAATAAGGCTTGAAGCTCTTCCCCCGGTTCTTGCTTCACCGCCTCTAAATTCTGCATCGTAGTGATTATCAGAGTATTAAACCCGTAGTGGTCCACCATTGCCTGGGATAGGTTTCCCCAGTCATAGGCTATGTCTATCGGTAAATAACTGTACCATTCATTAACGGGGCATCCCAATGTGACGATGAACAATTTGGCCATCATACGGTCACTAATCCTTAAAGCCCTCATCACATTCTAATAATGTGCGTTATGTGCTCGTGGATCCGTATTGCCCATGTACTTTTTGAACTGGGGCATAGCAAAGGTCGGTGGAAAAGTATCCTCATCCCCAACTGTGGGCTGCACTAGGATCGCACCCCTCTGCCCCTGTACATGAGTGGCTAAGAACTGTCTCCAGAGTTCAGCCATTCCAAGCTGTTGGAGTATACTGTTCAGGGTCTCCAAGAAGCCCCCATACTGAGATTTTGGGTAGTACTGCCCTTGACCCTGAAATGTCTGAGAAAGTCCGCCCTAGCTGGGCATTGTGGGTTGAGCAACCCCTTGAATAAAGGGAATGTAATTAGAAGAGGGCTTGATTTCTGAAGGCCCTGCCGCCCTTGGTGCAAATGAAGCATGCCCTGGCTACCCCGGGAAGAACTGGCCACCCACCTATGGCTCATACACTGTCTTCGATTGACCTTGCCCAGAACCGAACTGATGGAAGTTAGGGGTGACTGCTGCAGAACTCGGGAATACAGCAGCAGAAGATGATAGTCCCCCCGGTAGGATTGTGCTACCAACATTTGGCACTACATCATTTACCCTTTGTTCGAGCTGCCCAATTCTAGTGTGATGATTGAGGATTGATAGAAACTGGTCACTATTGGCCAAGGCATTCATTACAGTAGCAGTCTCAGTGCTCACCGACGATTGGCTGGCTTGTGGCATCTGTCCTGCTCCGAGAGCTTGATCACTAGTCACATTCTCTTCTTGTTGATGAGCCCTGTTATGGAAGTTACGTGGAGTCTTTTGTTCTGAATCCGAGCTAGAGTCGGTGTACGGAACTCCTTCTAGGTGAGCCGTGGTTGGGGAGATGTGGATCAACCGACGAGAAGCCCTGTACCAAGCCTTCTAGTAAACCATCTTTTTCCTGGCTAAAATACACACAGAGATTGTTAGAGAATGCATGTAAGTTCATGGTACGTGATTGATGCAGGAAATGTTTAATGTTATGGCTGCGAAAAAAGGTTAGTGTGCCATGATGCGAGATAGAAATCACATAAAAAGAGCAGAATCGTTAGTCCATGTGATAAATGAAGGCCCATTAGTTTTGAGATCCACACTCTATCCTACAGACAATGTGAAATGAAGTGACCTAACTACCTGTGTGGTGATAAATCAAAGGTTCGAGAACTAAAGTTAGTTCCCTTGGTGTTCGGGTGACCAGTGTGACATACCCTAATGAAAAGTGATCCAAAAATGTATGGAAATAACTACCATATGCAGCATATAGATGAATGTTTTGGTTCTTTTTCCCCATTGGGGTAGGGCCTTGGATGTCAGTGGACATCATCACAAAAGGTATGTAGTGATGCATGAATATTTTGGGTGAAAAGTAGGGTTAAGACATCAACTGTGATATCTTTTGTGTTCATATTTGCCTCGTGTAAGCTTTTGGTGTGTATAGTCACCCCGGCAAGGTTATAAGTTGGATGCCAAGTGGACATCGTATAAGGAATTGGGTAGGTTTGTCTTAAGAGTCAGACATCATGTGGACATGGCGCTAAAACTTGGGTTGAATGATGCTACATGATTCTAGTTGGTTTCATGTTATCCTAAGGTGACACGATCTCAAGTGTCAACAAAGTCTTAAGCATGAATGACATCATATCATGTTCAATATGAGTGTGTGTGTTCAAGTGTCTGCACTAAGATTCATGGTTAGCATGGCACATTTGTACAATGCATGATGAATCGGAAAGCGGTAAACACTTATCACATAGCACACAATATCTTTCTTCCAACCATACAACTCCTACGCATAGGGTTTTTGGTTAGTCTCTATCCTAAGTTTGGTTCATCTTAGTACCGCGAGGATTCTAAGGAGCGCACCTATAGGAAAATATAATGCATGATCGCGTGTTTGGGTAACACCCTAGGGAAAATGCCTACGGCTTATTTACATGAGGGTTTATAAATGGGTTGCTGATATAGAAGGTTCTTGTTGCACTGAAATACACTTCAAGCCTCTCCCCAAATAGGTTCTAACGAGAAAGGTACATGCAATATGGCAACAAGTGCTCCACTCGCTCAAGTACTATCTTTTCTTAGGGATGCAGATTAGTACAAGAGAAAGCTTCGCGATAATAGGGGTACCTTAGACTTATGGGCTAATCCCTTCTATTGCAATGCGAAATTATGAATATGTCATAATCAAGAGAAAATAGAATAATGTGATCAATAATTTTCGGCACTTATCCAAAATCTAAAATCTTTGAAAAACAAATTTTTAGAAAAATCCCCAGCAGAGTCGCCACTGTGAGCGGGTGGCAAGGAGTGGTGGCCCGAGAGCACGTGGAAGATGAGAGGCGCGGTCCACCAAGGTGTTTGAAAAAGAAGCACCGGGTCGGGGACCCGGGAAAAAAAAGTTGAAAAGAGAGAGCGAAAACATTTTAGATCGGTTCGAACCCGAATGCACCGTCTCTTAGTGTGGAGTCACCACCTGGATTAGCTCTTTCCAGGAATTAGAGTCCTATGAGGCTTAACGTCCGGGGGATGGCCCACTAAGACACAGAGATTCGGGTCCGGGATAAGTTGCTTATTTCTTAAGTGAACACATTATATTACATCTAAAAAAAAACCGTATTTTCTTAGTTATGCATATTCGCACTTAGGTCGTTTTTAGACTTTATATGCATGGTTCACATGTTGCAAAATAATAAACCATCCACAAGGCAGAATAATAAATCATCCACAAAGCAGTAAATAAATGCAGAAAATAAACGCGGAAAATAAAAATTACAAGGCTTCCAAAAATCGGGGGATGCAACCGCCCGCTAACCTATTAATTACATTTCCCAAAAAATTGAAATTGCGATACCCAAAGGAAAATTAAAATCCTAAACATACATCTAATCCTAATCTACCTACATCCACAAAGGTTAGCACAGGGGATATCACATATGTTCGATTTTGAATTTGGCAAGGCCCGTGTGGCCTAAAAAATGAAAATCAATCGCGGTAATGAGTTTGTTATTTAAATAAAACAATTCATTTAATTAACACGTTGGTTGATCATTTTAATTAATGAAATTGCTCGCATGGTGAATTGATGAGGGCTGTTATCTGGGAATATGTTTTATTCCCTTCGTGGGGGTGTTCTAACATATATTTCCTTTTAGTAAAGAAAAATAGATGAAGAAGAATTACAACACTTGTATAAAATAAAAATATTAAAAAAAAGATTAAAATCCTAGGTTCAAAAATGAAATCAGAAGAAAAAGATAAACACCGAAAGCACGGAAATTGCAATTCTAGGAACTCAGAGGCTTACCCTTACGGAATGAATCCACTTAGAAGATATTCGATCGGCCCTTGAAAATCCTCCTCGTCCTTTAGTTTAGGTAAAAAAATTGTGTTGAAAATCCAAAAATATTCATCTTAATTCTTGGAAGCAGTTCTGAAAGTTATGTTTTTATCTGTAAATTTTTTCGGGGATCTTGATTATCGAAAAAGACCCGAGTATTTATAGGAGAAATCTCGAAAATCTAAAAAAAGGTAAGTTTTTTCGGCAAGGGGTCTCACCGAAAAAGAAAAGTCCGGCGAGGCTTGCCTCGCTAAAGCCTTTTGGCGAGGTTTGCCTCACCCACCTTTGGCGATGCAGGCCCCTGGATCTGGTTTTCCGCAATGTTTTATGTATTTTTTGTGTATTTTATATTTTTTATTAATTAAATGATTTTATTGAAAATGTCCTTTTGAATTTAGAGATGAGAAGGATTCCCATTCGGATGCATTAGGATACTCAAAAATTGTGTGATTCAAGGATAAAATCCCGAAAAAGCCATCATCATCGAACGCTCGAGCTGGTACAAAATCCTGTGCTCACACATAGGTTAGAGATCCTGATCTCGAGTCTATTAAGCTTGAAAATCACATTTTCAAACAACACTTTCTTCGAGTAGCGCACCCTTCGAAGCATGCTCCTTTCAGAAATCCCCACGCCCCATCTCACGGGGCCGGTGCCTAGCGGTGACCGTGCGGGTTCGAAACGTCGTCCGCTCACAGCTACATTTCATAATCTCTACCATTTTTAGTAATGGCAAACCATACAGTAGCAAGCGTTATTTTAGTAAGTAAAAAATAGAAACAAGTTACCTGGATAAGGACAAGATTCCCCCATGTTGAGTGAACTCTATTGAGATTAAGTTAACTCCCCCGTGTTGACTGAATTTTTCCTTAGTTCAGTAATCTTCAACAATCAACGATCTTGTCTTTTCTCTTTTTCTTATTATGCAAAAGGGTCAGCACATATATATTTCAAATATCATCAAGTTAAGGAGATTTTAACTTGATGGATAAACATGTAATCTTTCCATTGAAAATGTCAGTATAAGTACAAAGATGACCCATATTGATCTAGTCTAATAGAGTGAAAAAGATTACACAGTATATCTATTTATGTTGAAAGTTATGAATCTTGATGCCTTCTTCAGCACGTCGTCTTTTTTCTAACTCAGCTTGATCAATTACCTTAAATGGAGGAACCATTGGTTACTTCTCAAGATATTTGGATTGATCAACTAATCAAGGATGAGGAGGTTGAGGTGATAGGATCTTCTAAGCCTCAACCAAAACCCCTTTGTCATCGTATCGTTCATGATGGTATTGAAACCATTTTTTACTTCTACTAAGGCAAGTTGGAATGACTCAGAAGAAGCAAAGATAAACGGATCAATCTCCTTTCAAGGTGAAATTTGCATGTATCATAAAGATATCATTGCATATTTAGCTCTTGAAGGAATAGGTTGGCCATTCTTGTACTAGACATATTGATTCCACAATACTGAGATGCCCATTAATGGATGACTCGCAGAATATTGAAAGAATCTAACTCAGTTATCTTTTCCTTTAGATACTCCAAGATGGCATTAATCTTGGGATTCAAATGAAGGATAGACTGAGTAGTGTACTCGATATCCTTGGAATCCTCAGCATACATCTTGAAGAAAGTTTCTAAGTTGTTGTGAAGGGTGTTGATCTTTGAATGCAAACTTGGTTCACATTCTCGGATAGCAACCTCCTTAATAACTTTTAAACTTAGATTTTCTATTCCCTTCAATATCTCCTCCTTAGATTTTAGAAAAATATTCTGAACAGCATTATTAGAATTGCTCACCAAGAACTTATCGTAATTTTATCTGTACACCTCTTTCAATAAGATCAAGAAGAGTTAATGTGATAGTGAGTAGAGCATCAACCTTCTCTGCATTTTTTCCAAACATATTAGAGATGTTGGCCATAGACTTGGAAAGAGAGTTGATCACCTTTCCTTACACATTTACCCTATTAAATAATATTATGAAGGACTTACTTGTTTCCTTCTTAAAGTTCAATTGCTCTTTGCTAAAATTCTGAAATTGAGTGGTTAGTAATCCAGCAAGGTTAGAAATTGTTTTCAACTCACAAGTCCTAGCATCTAAAGATGTCTTTATCTTGGTAGCCACAACTTTACTTATGACAATGGTATTTGGTATGATTCTCAAAGCCTAAATGAATTGAGCCGTTGTGGCTAATAAACCAATGAGAATCAAGGTCATCTTATCCACAATGAAATGTGTACTTTCCCATGCAAGATGATTTTTTATCAATAACTAACTACTTACAAATCTTATCAAACTCTTTAAAATACATAGCATCACTAGGTAGAGTTGACTCATAGAACAAAGTAATGGGAAGACGTGACTAAGTGACCTTTTCCATCAAATCATCAACTATCAAAGCCTTATCAATAACAATATCAATATCAGCATTAGTTTTGAAAGACTTTTTGTGCTTTTTGGTAATCTTTCTCAACTCATGCTTCATTGCTTCCTCATCAAACTCATTATCAAAGTTATAATTGATTTCTTCAATGCAATGAGTTGTAATTTGTGAGGAATTGTTTATAATATTTTCCTCTTCCATCACTACATCCTCTTGATATGCGTAGTTCACACCATTGAGGTTTGTTCAAGTGGATTTCTCAACTTAGTGACTTAAATGAACATAGTTTTCAATCAATATCCATGGATCAACTATGGTTATTGTGGTTTGAGAAGAAGTGGAAGGTGGAATATTGGAAGTTTGTACATTTGGTGAAGGTTTGGGATTTTGTACAAGGGAAGAAAGACTAGGATTTTGAGAAGAGGATGTGGGTTCTTGACTCTCTTTCTTTGGTAAAAATCCTTTTATAGGCTTCAAATTCTCCCCGCTATGTATTGTGCTTACAATGAAAGATCAAAAACAACGGTGATATTAAAATTGAGTTTAAACTGCCTTACTATAATGGCATTAACCATGTCATTTAAACCTGAATATGAAACATGCTTATGAGCATGGGATTTTGAGCCCCCTCGTGAGTTTGATGATGAAGTTGTAAATTTAGTTCCCTTGTTAGTCTTTCATTTTATTTCCCTTAGCTTCAACAATACTAAGTGATACTGAAGTTTTCTTCTTGATTTACCATGTGAAAAGATAATCTCTTAGGAAAATACATCCACTAGGGGTGCTTTTACTCTAGAGTTTATCTCTTCCGTAGTCATCATTGGTATATCCCTTTAGAGAAAAGTCAGCATTGTTGTGATACCATAAACCTACATCAACTGAATTTTGCAAGTACCGGAGAATTTTCTTGAAAATAAATAAATGAGGTTCTCTGGGGTCAGCTTGGTAACTCAGGCCTACTTGTAGTTAAATAAATTAAGGATAATACCTTTGTAGAGCTTACTGTCTACAGATTTACCATCTTCATCTTTCCTTAGTATTGTATCTGTGGCCATGGGGGTTGAGATGCTCTTTAACTTATCAATGTTAAACATCTTTAGAATTTCCTTGGCATACTTTGATTGATTAATGAGTATTCCATCTTCACCTTGCTTGATTTGCAATCTAAAAAAGAAATATAACTCTTTCATCATTGACATTTCAAATTCACTCTTCATATGCTTGCTAAACTCCTTGTATAAGCCTTCATTAGTTACTTCAAATATTATATCATCCACATATCTAGACTAGCAACACAACATTCTTCTTGCACTTAATAAACAAGGTTTTATCTGCTTTGCCTCTAACATAACCTTTGTTGAGTGAAAATTTATTCATTATCTCATACCAAGCATGAGACACCTACTCTAGACCATGCAATGATTTTTCAACTTGTAAACATAAATTGGAAATTTTGGATCTTCAAATCTAGGGGTTAGCGCACATAAACTTCTTCTTGAATAAGGCCATTGATGAATCACACTTTTAACATCTATTTAAAATAACTTGAAATTCATATGAGATCCAAAAGCATATAGGATTTTGATAGCTTCAAGATGGGATATTGTTACAAATGTTTCACCATAATCAACTCCTTCTTACTGATTGTATCCTTGAGCAAATAATCTAGCTTTATTACGAATAACTTTCCAAAGTCGTCAAGCTTGTTTTTTAATATCCATTTGGTACTATAAATTTTTTTCTAGTGGACTTAGGAACTATTTCCCAAAATTCATTTCTCTTAAATCGATCTAGCTCTTCTTACATTGCTAACATCCAATTATCATTGAGTTCATCATCTTCAAATTTCTTTGGTTCTAGAAGAGAAACAAAGGCTGAATGAATCTCATCTTATTGAAATGACCACGTGTTGTTACTATATTTTAAACATTATCAATAATCTTACTAGTTGGATGAATTTTTAAGACTCTAACATATCTTGGTAGATTCAGTTGAAGTTGTTGAATCTCTAACATAGGTTGCTGCTGAGGTTGATCATCTTCGTTGAAATTGATAGATTGATCTTGGTTAGTAATGACTTCTTCTGAGTCATGATTCTCTACTAGCATTGAGTTAGTGTCGTATTCCTAGAGATAGACACTTCATCAGCATCATCTTCATCTCTTGATCTTCACCTGTCTTTAGGATGACCTTCATTTAAATCTATATGCATAGATTCTTCAAGAAGACAAATCCTCTTTACATAGACTCAACATGCTTTGCTAGTTGTTAAATAACCCAAAAAATTCCTTCATCAGCTTTTGAGTCAAATTTGGCTAGCTGTCCCTTAGTGTTGAGAATAAAACACATGTATCCAAAGGATATGAGGTGACCAAATATTGGTTTGTGCCCCTTCCAAAGTTCATACGGTGTCTTATCAAAAATAGAATGGATTAGGACCCTATTATGAATATATAATAGGTTGTGTTAATAACTTTCCTTGAAAAGTACTTTAGTAGGTTTTTATCACTCAATATTGACCTAACTATCTCAACAATGATTCTATTCTTTCTTTCTATAACTCCATTTTGTTGTGGTGTGTAGGGAGCTGAGAAATTATAATCAATTACATGCCTTAAACAAAACTCTTCAAAAAACATATTCTCAAAATCTCTTTCATGGTTGATTCTGATTTTGATGATTCTTCTTCCTTGTTCATTCATAATTCGATTAAACAGAGTAGAGAACTTGAAGATTTAATGTTTATTGGTCAGCAAAGATACCCAAGTGAATCGAGTGAAATCATCCACTACTACAAGAGTGAATCTTCTACCACTCAAACTCGCTGATTGAACAAAGCCAAAGAAATACATGTGCAATAGCTCCAGTGGATGTTTTGAAGAGATTTTATTCAGAGATTTAAATAATTTCTGAAACTGCTTTCCATATTGACATGTTGAGCATAACTTGTCCTTCTCAAAACTAATGGAAGGAATACAATTGACTAATTCCTTCTTCAATAGCTTTAATAAATTATTTATATGAAAATGGCCAATTATTTTATGCCACAACCATGAATTTTCATCTTTATAAACCAAGTAACATTGCTTGATCCTTGGGATAGCTCAATCATGTAAACGTTATTGATTCTAGAAGCATAGAGAATCCTTGGGTCAGTCTTGATATCATTCAATTAACATCTAGCTATGTCAAAAGTAACTCTTATGCCTTTATCACACAGTTGAGAAACACTCAAGAGGTTGAACTCCATGCCTTTGACAAGGGAAACATCTTCAATTTAAAGACTAACTCTAATTGTACCATTTCCCAATATCTTACCTTTTTGGTTGTCACCAAAACTAACACATCCATTTCTCTTTCTCTCCAATATGATGAACTTATTTTCATCACCAATCATATATCTCGAGGAATTGCTTTCATAATACCACATTCTAGTGTAACCGACGGATCTCAGGCTCACTTGTAAAACAATCAAGTTTTCTTAGGTACACATGCTTTTTGGTTGGGTCATCCCTTGTTAGCGATGTTTACTTTACTCCACTCATGCTCATCATAATAACCAATTTTATGTCTACACATGATTGTGATGTATCCTCCCTTTCCAAAAAATCCACATGCTGGTTTTGTTTCAAGCGTGCTGTGAGAGCGGGATTATTGGTCCCTCTCATGAAACGATGATGAAAGCTTATTATTTAATACTTGCTCTCCATCCTTTTGTAGACCCATAAGCAGGACTAAGATAATATAGAAAAAACCTTTCTCACATGTTAAAATAATTAATTTAATCATTAGATAATTTTATTTCATAAGTTTAGTTCATCTTTTCCTTTGTTAGGAATAAAACAAGTGTTTTTAGATTTAAAATCCTTGTTTTATTCATTTAGAATAAACAAAAATAAATAAAAATTATTAAAAATCAAATTTTATATGTTAGAAAAATTAAAAAATGGTAAAAAAATGGATTACCTTTATTGTTCGGGGAACTGGGACCTTAGGAGATCTTCTGAGTCATGGTGCCCCTCTAGCCAGTCTAACTAGACCACCTCTGCTCTAACTAGATTGGCGGCGGTCCTCTTGTTAGACCGGCGTTGGTTCAGGTTAGAGGGGCACCAGATTTTAACCCGGATTCCCCAATTTTTTGGGTGATTTTCTCATTTTATCCTCACTATTTAACTAGCCCAAAGGGGTATAAATTGGTTCAAAATCTGAGGAGAGGGAGGAGCTAATATTTTAGCCATTTTTGGGTTTTGGGTAAGAGGAGAGAGAAAAGCCAAAACTTTGTGAGAAAGCTTAAGAAAAAGGTGAAAAATCCTTCTTTTAATTTTTCATCCATTTTCTTATATTCTTCTTGGTTTGGATCCTTAATACATTGGGTAGATCCTTCAAAGATCTTCCTTAGGAACCTAAAATCACAAAAAAAACTTTAACTCTAGCATTTTTTTCTTCATTTTTCTGGGTGTTCTTCAACAAAAATCAGCAAATCAACAAAAAAAAGCTTGGGTTGACTCTTTTTTTGGTGTTTCTGGCTCCAAAATCATTGGGAACACGTCGGAGGGGTAGCTTATAAGTTTTTGAAGACTTATTTATCTTGTTTGTCTATTTATTCTGTGGTTTTTGGTGTTTTGGGGGTGAAAATGGCTTAATGACCCGGTGCCCCTCTAACTGGACTGGCGCCCCTCTAGTTAACTACAGGGGCATCGAGAAACTAAAGAGGCATCGATTTCCTTGGAGAGGCACCACTTCACATTGATTTACCTTGATGTAAAGTTCATTTTTCCCCTATCTTATGCATTAGAAATGAAAAATTTTCGACAGAAAATCGAGGATTTCTGTGGCCTTTGTAGTTCGGTCGATGCCCCTATTGGGAGCCTTTTATTTTTATCACCTTTATTTATATTCTCTATGTTTATACCTATCGTTTTTATTTATTTATCGCTATCCTGCTTGTGAATGCTTTAAATCGCTCAACATAAATAAAAAACGACTAGAAAAATAATCAAAATATTTTAAAGGTGGTGGCTTGTATGTAAACATAACTCAAATACGATGAAATAAGTAACTCATCTGGACCCGAAACTCTATACTACAGTGCGGTTTAGGCTTAAAGTTCTAGGTTGTACCAAATTTCCTTGAAGAGCTAATCCGGGTAATGACTCCATGATGTAGGCTAGAGATTTAGGCCTCGAGTCTTTCCAGAACTTTATTTAATCTTTCTTGTAAAAACTTCATGCCCCATCTCATAGGGCTGGTGCCTTGCGGCGACCGTGCGGGTAAAACGTCGTCCGCTCACACGTGCTCACTTTCTCTCTTTTTGGTAGATTTCTTACTAAAACTATGCGAATGGTTATTCAAAGAGCTTTTTTAATTTCTTAGAGAGCATGTTGTCATGTCCATCATGATACTCAACCTTTTATAAAAGGTAATTAATATCAAGGGATAAGAAAGTATTAGTGTCTTCCAAATCCTCACATTTACTCACTATCGCCTGGATGCTTTTACCTGACTTTTGGGTTAACCTAGTTACATCATAAAGTACCTCAACGATTTCATCAATTGACAAAGGAGGTTGAGTAATTACCTCAGTGTCATTTTCCTCTTTCTATTCTTCATGATCATTTTGGTAAGCATTGCCTTAGTCTTTAAAGTAAATGTTGAATTGCCACTAGGCTTATTATCAATCACCATAAGAAAAATGTGGGCAGAATCATTTGCATCTTCACCTTAAGAGGAGTTTTTAGAGTTAGAGTCACTCTAAGTGGCAGCATGTTGTGAGCGGGCGACACGGAGCGGTGGGCCGAGAGCGCGTGGAGGTTCATAGGCGCGGTCCACCGGGCTATTTTGAAAAGAGGAAGGAAGAGGCACCGGGTCTGGGACCCGAAAAGAAAATAAAGGATTAAAAGAGAAAAAGGCGAAAACATTTTAGATCGGTTCGAACCCGAATCCGCCATCTCTCAATGTGGAGTCGCCACCTGGATTAGCTCTTTCCAGGAATTAGAGTCCTGTGAGACTTAACATCCGGGGGATGGCCCACCAAGACACAGAGATTCGGGACCGGGATAAGTTGCTTATTTCTTAAGTGATCACAATATATTACATCTACAGAAAACCGTTTTCTCTTTTAATTGTGCATATTCGCACTTAGTCCATTTTTGAAGTTAAATGCATGGTTCACATATTGCGAAAAAAAATAAAACATTCACAAAACGGAAAAATAAATCATCCACAAAAACAGTAAGTAAATGCGGAAAGTAAATACGGAAAATAAAATTACAAGGCTTCAAAAATCGGGGGATGCAACCGCCCGCTAACCTATTATTTACA
>CATIWQ010233788.1:0-12846 GCA_949673415.1 Euphorbia schlechtendalii
AAAATAGAAGAAAAGCTCTTTGGAAGATCTTCTCATTTCAAGGAAGACTGCTATAAATATCAACTCTATCTCTTTTACAATATCTTCTCACACAAAAATACCATCCATATCCTACCCTTAACCCTAACCTAACATTACAACCTTCAAAGACCTTAGGATAATGCAAGAGCTTTTTCATTGTTGTGAAAACTTGACCGATTGGCAAGCATATGGTTTTTGTAACTTGCTTTTGCTGAATGAGGGAATGTTCTCTTAAAATAGCCTAAACACCGAGTGAGAGTGAATCTTGTGAAGCTTCCTGATCTTTGCTACTTGTTTGAAGTAATTAGTTTAAGTTTTCTTAAGTTGTGTGTTTGTAATGGTTATAAATACTCGCTTTGATGAAGGTCTCCTAGTCCTATTGCTGATTTCTAAACTTGTACTTGAAAATTGAATTTCCAGCTTGTTCTTGATTACTTATGTTGAGCTTTAGTAGTTATTAGTCGCTTAGTCTATTATTGGATTGCTTGAGGACAAGGAAATATTCAAGTGTGGGGGTATTTGATATGTGGAAATTAGTAGTGTGTAATCATGCATTTATATGCTTAAGTGTTACATAAATATCAATTTTTTTATCACATTTCGGTACAATTTCAGGTTTCTGCCAAAATCATGAAGACCTTCCAAGCATACTGTGCAAAACGGGAAACTATGAAGGAAAGCTAAGGAAAATAAGTGTCTCTGATGTCAACCACTTAATTATTCCTATATGGACGTGCATTAAAAGAGAAATAAGGAATTCTACCTAAATTGGAACTCTTTAATTAGTGGATTGATTTGTTTCCTTTGCCAACAAGGAAAAGAAGGAAAGAGTCCTAATTGAATAGGAAATCTTAGGAGCTGATGTGTGCATGCCTAAGAGAAGGAAAAATGAGATTTTTATCCCTTTTTACCAGCTTGCCATTATGCTTGGTGGACAAGTTTCAGTTAGATTTTCCTTTTTAGTAATAAAATTAGTATTTATCCTTAAGATAATACTAAATAGGAGTTGTTATCTCTTAATTAGGTTTTTGACATTATTTAGGATTGTTTTTAGTTTACCTATTCAGTCTCTACTTTCTCAAAAAGTGATCGGTGGTATTTATACCTTGTTTTTACTGATTGCGAGGGAGCTTTCAGAGAAATAAGCATTAGATTTTCGTTTTCTTTATTTTCTTTGATAAAACACGTGTTTAGTTATTTTCTTTTAATGGAGAATCGTCTTTCATCATTATGAGTGAGTAGTTCTCTTGCAAGCCGAGCCTACCATAAGGCAGGCAGTATGAAGGTCTTCTCCAGTGCTGTTTGCGTAAACTTTATTTGTATCTTTTGATAGATTGTGGTTTTGAATACTTAATTCCTATTGAGTTTTGGCCGGACTCATGCATGCTATAATGATAAGTACCTAGGGGAGATTCATTATAGTTAAAATCACAAATACACACACATATTACAAGAAACCGATGGGGGATTGTGTATGTTGCCAAGGGTTTTGATTTCAATTGAATGCTTAACTAATCCTAATGCAAGTTTACTGATTTAATAAGTACCTAGGGGAGACTTAAATTAGTATTCTTAGAAACCAAGTGAAGCCGAGGGGTGAGCTTGGGGAAATCCAGTTAAGAGACCTTGGATCTTTGTGCTTAATTAAGTTTGTTTATCTCTTTTAATGGAGAAGAACTTCATATTGCTTGTTGGTAGGTGATGCTTGTGTTTTTATTCTCATTGTTTACAAATTACCTTTAGTTATTTGCTTTTATTCATTATTGCTTTAAACAACCAAAATTTTCAAAATTAAAGAAGACCTTCTGAATCAGTCTACTAGGGAAACCTCGAACTTTTTTAGACTGCTCCTTGTGGGATACGACACTTTTTTTTGCCACTCTACAACTTAGCCCTAGTACACTTGCTAGGCATACCTTTTGGGCACAACAAGAACACCGTACGTGAATTTATTAAATATTACTAAATAATATTTATATTAACACCTATATAAATTATTTATTGTTAAACAAATAACTAAAAAAATATAAATATATAGAAAAATACATTCATTAACATTATATAACACATCTATAATTAGAGTAACCATTATATAAATAATTAACTTAGAAATTGATGATATTTTTCAATTATATATATAATTATCAAAATTAATCAACAATATATAATTATCAAAATTAATCAACAAACAAAAAAAATATAAAAATTATTCCAGTAGATTCAAAATTATTTTATAATCAATAGAAAATATAAAAAAAATTAAAAACCATTTTTCTATAATTTTTAAGAATTTATTAACACATGACTGATAAAAAAAACAATATTTTTCAAACATATAAAAATTATGTAAAAATAACATTATAAAATATGAAATTGGTGAAAAATTTGGAACGAAACAACATTATATAGAGCCTAAAATCGTAAAAACACATTTGGATCGTATCACTTGTTCTTTTTTTGAAGAATTAAGAACATTTAATTTTTTAGGTACCTGGGGCTCGAACCCAGGACCCCAGCTTCTTTCTCCACTTTGGGAGGAAGTTGTGATCACTAGAGCAAGTCCAGTGGTTCGTATCACTTGTTCTGGATTAACTAAAGAAACGTTAACTTTGACTAATACAAGGCAGTCAACCTTTGGTTGGTCAACTCATGTTTTTTGTTCATGTGACATGCGTTCAACACGTGGTATTGATGCGTCTCATGAATTTGACATACGGCGAAAGATTTGATTTAATAAGGACAAAATTTTTTTAAGGCGTAATTGCATGCTCAATCGTCCCCAATTCTGGTGTCAACAATAAAGTGGAAAGTCACCTTATTTTCGTTTTTACCATCGACTTTTGTAATTGTCATCACCATAAATGATGAAAAATCTAAAACAATACTTTTAACCGTTCACAAAAATGATTCTGCCTCCTGTCAGATTATTCCTTACCAAAAAAAAACATGCATACACACAATTGGTACACAAATCGAATAAATGTTTATCAACAATAACGTCATGTAAAACAATTTTAACATTGAAATTACAGAATTAATGTCATTTGATGGCAAAAACACGAAAATTGGTAAAAAAAATTGCTAAAAACGATATTTCCTTAAATTTTCATAACCGTAAATTCAACAAAAAATCAACGGAACAAACTCGAGAACCAAATTCTTAAAATTTCAAAAGAATGACAGAATATATTCCTAAAATTACATAAATACATAAATATCGTAGCTCTAATACCAATGATGGAAAATAATGGATTCAAATTGTACCTTTTTTCATGCTCGAAGATCAAATGACTTGAATTTGCATGTAAAGTCCAGATAGAATCATGGTACGTCAGATATCAATCGATTTGCATGACTTCTACAGCGTCGGAAGATGAACAACGATGATTTACATATTTTAGCGCATGGAAAAAAATTTAATGGAGAGAGAATTCATTGAGCAAAAAATAGAAAAAATATCACGTTTAACGTATGGAAATAAGAACATACATTTAAATCCTTTTTTTTAAAACCTCCTAGGAAGACGATGTGTCTCCTTAAAGAGAAAAGGTTGGAGCAGGTGAAAATTTCGGGACGTATGTCCCAACTAGGTTGATGCACACGCTTGCCTACAAAACACCTACTCCTCTTTTATAAATAAAGCGGAGAAACTCAAGATGAGTGTCTCAAAAGTTACAAGAGTAAAAGACTCGGGTTTACAAATAGATCGGACTCCGAGTCACACATAAAACGTTTTTTACATTTAAAATGAAAACAACAGAGGTGTAAACAAAAACTAATGTGGTTGCTTGACGCTTGTCTTTCCTCAAAGACAAATTTATTCCTCGATGTCCAAAGCGACCAAGCGATTGCAAACCATAATGATGTACCAAATTCTCTAGCCCGTCCAGTTTTGAAGAAGCCCCGCCACATTGACATGAATGCCACACAGTTGTCCGAAATAGGGCTCCATAACCCTAGCCATCTCAAGGCCAAAAGCCACACTCCACGACTATTGTTACATGCAATTAGCACATGATCAATTGACTCGCTGCTATTACAAAATGGGCAGCAATCATCCAACCCACATCCTCGCTGATATAGCATCCGTTTGGTCCGTAAACAGTCGTGGATAACCAACCAGCCGAAAAAATGGACCTTCGGTGTAATGCAACTACTCCAAATGACCAAATAATCGAACTTCAGTTGCGGCCAATTAAAGGATTGATAGGCGCCAGAGCAGAAGCTTACAGTCGAGTATACCTTGTGCTTCCCAAGCTCCCACAAAAATCGGTCCTCATTTGGTTCAAATGAAAGGTCTATGCATGGCACCGTTACTTGCGCATCGTCACCAAACAAATCTGGGTAAGATAAAGTAATCCAAGAAAATAATTCCAAGCATCTATTTTGCATATTTAAACGCAAATTTATTTTCCAAAAAGGATGGCAAATCTGCCATTTCCGAACACGGCTAAACAGCCCTCTCTCGAGCTCTAAGCTTTCCGATTGCATAAGGAGAAAAAATCCGAGAATAGTTCCATAAGGCTGCTATTTGATGTCCAATTATCAAACCAAAAGGAGTGAGAGTAACCCATTCCCAAGTTTAACTTGGCAATTTGAAGTGAAAAGGTCCTAATAAATATGATAGCCATGACAGCAGCGTACAACATCAGTCCAAATTGATGAAATACCTGAAATTTCTGATTTAATAATCATTCCAGCAATTAAAAACCATATTGATTTACACAATAATGAAACCACAAATAATTATGGTCTCCCTATCGCAATTTCCACAACCATTTCAACAACAAACTATAATTAATCAATCGGAAGTCACGAATATACAAACCTCCAAGTGAATACAACAAATTGATAGTGCTCCAGCTGATTTTGCAAATGCCGCCTCTATTACCTTCACCTCTCCAAAGGAAATTCCTCATCAGCCTTGTCAAAGTATCTTCTACCGAGGTTGGTAGCATGTAGATGGATAATAAGTATACCAGAATGGAAGATAAAACTAATTTGATAAAAACAACTCTACCAGCGAAGGATAGGCAATTCCCTTTCCAATTAGCGAGATTGCCTTTGAATTTGGCAATTAGCGGATCCCAAGCGGTAGGGGGTACCTTAGAATTTGAACAAATGCCGATATAACCGATTCTTTAGCTGGAAGGAGGTAAATGGTGTCATCTGCGAACTGTAATATCGAAATATCTGGTAAAGAATCATCAAATCAGAATCCCGGTAGAAGCCCCTCACAGATGCTGGCATCAATGATCTGTTTCAATCCTTCCACTGCCAAAACGAAGATAAAAGGTGATAACGGATAGCACTATTTCACCCACCCTATGTAATCGAATTGGATCGCTAGGAGTCCCATTTACAAGAATCGAAGTTGTAGAATTCTTACGGCAATTTGCTAACCAGGAAATCCACTTCTTATCAAAACCCATAGCCAACATGACCGCATCAAGATAGACCTAAGATACGTTATCAAATGCCTTGTGAAAGTCGAGTTTCAGAACAAGACAAGATTTATGTTGTTGGTGGACCATGCTAATCACCTCGGATGCAAGAAAAGAGCACTCATAAATACTTCTTCCTTTAACAAAGGAAAATTGATTATTCGAGATCAGAGTAGGTAAGATCGGTTGAAGACGTTTGGAGAGAACTTTGGCTAAGATTTTGTAAACTCCGTGAATTAATGCAATTGGCCAAAAGTTATCTATCATTGACGAACCGGGAACTTTCGGAATAAGCACAGTGAACGAAGACTTGAAAAAGAATTCGGTAAACGACAAGATGAGTGAAAATCATGAAAAACGCCCATGATTTCATCCTTGAGTTCGTTCCAAAACTTCCGATAGAATAAAAAGTTGTATCCATCCGGTCCTGGTGCCTTATTCTCCGCGCAAGAACGTATTGCTGACCACACCTCATCCTCCTGAAATGGCGTTATCAAGGCTGCGTTGGAAGCGCTCAGAACTGTAGAAAATTTAAGTCCTTATATTTGCAATTAGGACCTTAAACTTATTTATTCTCGTTTAATTCAATAAACAAAATTGGATTCGATGGTTCGACTCGATTGACCCACTCCAAGTATTTCCAACATTTTCATATTATTTTTCAATATATTATCATAGACTTTTTTAAGAAAAATATAAAAGTGAACAAAAATACTCCAAAACCACATTTTGAAATAATTAAAAGGAGACCGATGAAAATAAGAAATAAAAGTAAAAAAGTGAGAATTGTGTAACATAAATTTTGAGCGTGATTGTGTAGCATATTCAATTCGCAGATGAAAAGTCGATTATTATAAATACTTATATACTTAGTAAGGAGGTAAATAAGTTTAGTATTTGAGATTATTATGTGTATTTCTCAGTGTGCAATTTTCAAGTACTGTTAATGGTGTTTGCGACTGGAAAGTCTTTCTTATAAAAATTTTTTTGATGCACAATGATATAATATTATGTGAATGTAGTGTGGTTATAACTATAATTTGAAAACATTTAATTCAATTGATTTTTGTGCATGAATTCATACACAAAAATCAATTGAATTGCTTAAAATATCACGATTACTACAATTGAAGTTGTTTGATAAATGTGTATAATTGCGTTAATGTGTATAAGTTGTTTAGATTACGTTTAGTTAGAATTTTAAGCTTACGAGTCATGTAAAGTTGTTTGATAAATGTGTATAATTGCTTATTTCCATGGAAAATTATATTAATATATAAAGGGTTTGTTTAAAAATGTTGTTTTAATAGACTGCTCTAATTTTTTTCATAAAATTATATATTTTGATTTTGCACAACATATATTGACTTTTTAAACTATTAAATTAGGAACTATCTGAGATATATTTTTTAAATTAACTCGATTGTTTATAAAAACTTTGAAAATTAAGCTTTTCAAAACAAATAATTCAGAGAGAACAATCAAACTGATACAAAATATGTTGTCAAATTAATAAGGATTTAAGACCCAAATATTGCATATATCAATAATATTTTCCCAAATATTGTTGAGTTAATGATTATTTCCCCTAGTATTGTTGTTTTAACCGAAGTGGGAGCGGAGTTTTGAGAAACAATTCTAAAAATGTACAGATGATTGATTTTAAAACCCAGTAATCTGACTTTTTTTTTTCAAAAAAGTAATTACTTTTGTAGAAATCTACCTTTTTAAGGTAAATTTCTGCAAAAGCTACAGCTGAGGCGAGAGAGATGTCAAGTCAGCTGCAGGTTGTCGGAAAACTACCTTTAAAAGGCAGTTTTCGGACAGTCAAACACTGCAGCCAAGCGTCATGTCGCCTCAACTTTAGCGTGTGGGAATCTCACACCGCCCAATATTACTTCACGCCGCCCTTATTTTTTCAAATACGAACATAAAAGGACTACTAATATACATAGGCGAACACATTTTCTACCTATGCCATGGCACGGGCGGATATTAGCCATGGCATAGGCGGAAACGGTATCCGCCCATGTTAGTTCACGAGCGGATACCAAGTCCACCTCTTGTGCAGCACAGGCGGAAAAAAATTCCACCAGTGTTGCACAACATATGGTTTTTTAGTCCGTTTACGCCATGGCGTGGGCGGATGATAAATCCGCCCACACCATGGCATTGACGAATATGGGATCCATCAACGTTACTTTTTTTTAAAGAAAATTATAATTTTTAATTATTTGAAGAAAATTATAATTCTTAAAAAAACATTTATTTTTGTAATTTTTTGAAGATGATTTTTTTTATCTATATATTTGATTCTCATGCTTGTAGTTTATTTTTGTACTTAAATTATAATTTTTTGAAGTTAAATTATAATCTTTAATTATTTGAAGTTTATTTTTGTAATTTTTTAAGTTGATTTTTTTATATAAATATTTATAAATACTTGAGTGAATTACTTAACAAATTACTTTATACCAACAAAATTATTTACTATAAACATAATTGAATAATAATAATCGATTTGTCATCAATTAAATAGATTATACAAAGTTAGCCCCTTATCATTGATTCCCATGCTTGCCTTCTCCTATCATAGAAATGTTCCCAACCTTCAACGCTAGTTTCATGGTAAATAAACCAATTTGTAGGTATAGGTGGTAGTGGGCATTCATTTGCTAGATTTAGTTCAATGTAGTGTTTGGGATATTGTGAGCACGTGATTTTACTCCCGACTTGCAAGTTCGATGATGAAGCTGTAATATTTTCCCTTGTTAGCTTTTTTACAATTTGCAGGGTCTCCGAAATCGTTTGGAAGTCATCTGCCTTGTTTCTTTGGGCTTCCTATTCCTTAAAAAAGCTCAAGTCCAAAAAGAAAAACCCAATCTGCCATACAATGCCATTAACGACATTGGCAATGTCGTTAACGACATCACATTGACATCAGAACCAGAATTGCACTTTGTGGACTTTTTTTAGCTAAAAATTCAAATTTTACCATGTGCTCGGATTCTATCATTGGAATACATTTGGATTCCTAACATTTGCACAGGGATGAGGAAATAAGTTGAAAAAAATGGAAAGAAGAAAAATCCAACTTTGACTGCTTTTTGGATTGAAGGGAGCTCTCTCTTTAAGAGAGCTGAATTCCAGCCATTAGTGAGGAGGGAGAGCATTTTTTGCAGAGAACAAAAAGATTTCTAAACAAAAGAGAAAGAGAGTGATCTTAAGAGAAAACTTTCCTTTGAAGTTATTTTGGTCCTTAAGGTTTCAAATGCACTTTTAAGTGTTTTTATAACAAAAGAATCATCTTTTAATCCCTTTGAATTGGTGTTTCTGTAACTTGAGTGTGTAAGTTCGTTGTTAGGGCATGAACTAGGGTTATCTCGGGTCATTTAGGCAAGTTTGAGGTTTAGTTTACTTGTTTTCAGAAAGTGAGGTATATTTAGAGTTTAAGAAAACTTGAGGTTTAGAATTCCTTTCAAGGCATTTGACACTGAGTTTTAGCTCAATAAGAACTTGGTTTAAGTGTCTACAACAAACATTTTTACTCATTTAAAAGTTTTTAATCTTTAATTTCTATTTCGGTAATTTTCCAATTTTTTTAAGTTTTCAGAAGTCTAAACTCTAGAGAAGAAGGATTTCTACTTCCTTTCTTCCTCTTGTTAAGACTCACATTCAGAGAGTTCCAACTCTCTTCATAAAAGAGCAGCACTTACTCTTCATTTTTCGATAAAATCGCAAACCAAACCAAAGAAACGAGGAGGACTTACCATGGATTTTCATGGATCGAGCGAAGTGGATTCACGGCAACGGGGTAAGCCTCTGAGTTCCTAGAGTCGTGCTTCACTTATTTATATTAGATGTATGTGTTGGTGCATGTAAAAATGTGAAAATCGTAATTGTTGGATTCTAAAGGATAAATAGGTTTTGTAAGTTCTGAGTTCAGAAGGAAGCCTCAGAAGTAAGTCGCCTTAGAAGCACATGGATTCATCAGAGGAACTATAAAGTCCCAGAGGTCATCATTATCAGAAGAAGAGTTATTTATATAACAGAGGAACACTCAAGTCTCAGATCGTTAAAAAGGTCCCTCTAAGGAATGCAAAAGGTCAACTCAATCTTTCAGCGCTAAAAAGTCAAGACAGCTGACTTAGCATTTAATGCCGCCGCGCGCCTTGGGCTTACCTCCACTATAAAATAAATATTGCTGCAAATTCAAGATAAAATCTCACCTGCTAATCTAAAATATATCTGCAAGTACAAAGTGGACCTGACAAAATCAACCTGATACAACATGGTGCATATCAGAATTGTATGAGCTCTCTAACGGATTGTTAACTGAAACAAGACTGAGAGACAACGGCAGTATTTTCAGCAACGGTCCTTATTTCAACGGAAAAATTCTATCCCTCTATAAAAAGAAGTTTTCCCGATCTGAGAAGGTTGCCGAATCTTAACACAAGTACTAAAGCAAAAACAAAATCTCAATCTACTTACAACCTTCTCACAGCAAACACTCAAATCTCATCTGTTTGTAATTGAACTAACTGGAACAAAGTTCAGAAGTTCACAAAAATAATATTATTGTTAAACTGTTGTAACTTACACTAAGTTGAGGGTAAGATAGTGTAAAGGAGCGAAGTTCTAGTAAAAAAGGTACTTGTTAGAGATAAAGCTCAGAACCTTAGATATAGAAGGACGGAACTTCTGTATTGGTATAGCTCAGCAAAGATTGTTGAAGGGTACTTCAATCAAGGCGTTGTAAAAGGTTTACTCTTCACCAGAAGAAGAGTTAATAGTGGATTAAATCTTGGATTGAAGTTTCCAAGGACTGGATTAGGTAGAGGCTGAACTAGGATAAAAATCTCTGTTTGCATTTCCTTACTCAGCTCATTTATATTTGTGTTATTTTATTTTGCATAAGAAACGCGTAAAAGGGGATTCTGAATAACATACACTTACTCAGAAGCAACTTCAGAAGCATCTTTCTAAAGTTAAGCCTGAACTAGAAAAAGAGTCATTCACCCCCCCCCTCTGACCTATTTTACACCCTTACTAGGTCCAACAATTGGTATCAGAGCTAAGACTCTAAATCAGATTTAACAAATCTAGAGTAAAAGACTAATATGGGTGAAAATAGCGTAAAACACTTACCTGGAAATATGACCACACAGATACTCCCAGAAGGGCTGTCTATGTCCAGACCCCCACTGTTCTTTGGACAGAATTATACATTCTGGAAAAACAAAATGAAAAATTTCATACAGTCACAGGATATGTATGCATGGCTTGCTTTAGCCAATGGTCCATACATACTACAACCACTGTAGATGGGGCTGTCTCTCCTAAACCTGAGACTGATTACAATGACTCTGATATAAAGAAATTACAGAGTAATATAGCTACAATTAACTTTTTGCATTGTGCCCTAGATGCTACAGAATACAATAAAATCTCAGGATGCGAAAGTGCAAGGGAAATATGGAAAAAGCTTGAAGTAACTTACGAGGGCACTAACAAAGTAAAAGAATCAAAGATCAATCAGAATCTACGACTCTATGAGCTTTTCAAAATGGAGGAAGGTGAATCCATATCAAGCATGAATGCAAGATTCACCAACATCATCAATGAGCTCAAAAGATTGGGAAAAAGCTTCTTAGAAGAAGAGCAAGTAAAGAAAATTCTCAGAAGCCTGACTGAAAAGTGGCAAGTGAAGAAGACTGCCATAGAGGAAGATCAGGATCTCACAACTTACAGGTACGATGAGCTTATTGGTTCATTAATTACTCATGAGATTTCTATGTAGAACTTTTAAAAGAAAGAAAAGTCAAAGCATGAAGCAAAGAAGGCAATAATCCTAAGAGTAGAAGAAGTATGTGAAAGTTTATCAAAGGACGATGAGAATATGGCCATGCTAGCTAGAAGATTTAAGAAATTCTTAAAGAAGAACTCAATGACTCCTCAAAAGTTTTAGAAGAAGGGAAGCTTTCCTCAGAAGCTAGATTTTCAGAAGAAAAACAAGTTCAGAAGATCTGAAGATAAAACCAAAGGTGAGAACCAAAAACCTATAACATGTTTTGAATGTCACCAGGAATGTTATATAAAATCAAGAGGCTAAGAAAGGACAAAGGAAAGAAAGCGATGGTAGCAACATGGAGTGATAGCGAAGAAGAAAGCTCTGCTGAGTCCTCAAGAAATGAGGAAACTGCTCAGATATGCTTTATGGCTGCAGATGACATGTACCCAACAGTAGAATCCTGGCATAGCAGCACAGAAAAAGTATCATCTTCAGAAGAGAAATCTCGCCAGGATAATGATGAGGTAAATTCCAAATTCAATATTCTTGATGAAATCATGCAACTACTTGTGCAAATTTATAAGCAGGTAAAGAAAAATAAGAAGTACATAAAGCTTCTGGAAGAAGATTTTGAAGACTTTTGCATTCGAGATATAGCCAGAGATAACTCCACCAAAGATATTCACAAGAGACAAGGTGAGCTGGATACTGAGGTTGAGAAGCTTAAGAAAGATTTACTTCAAGAACGAGTAAATGCTACAGTCCTCAGTAGAAGAGTAATGCTGATAGAAGGACATATATCTGGAAAAATAACTTTACCGGGAAAGCCAGCATCTCAGAAGAATGCACATCCTCAGAAGAAGGAACTTCCACAAGAGAGGAGACATCCTCAGAAGACAAACATCTCTCAGAAGCAAAACGTTGAAAGGATGTATCAGGGTGAATCCTCAGCACCAAGACCAAGAATATATAAGGAGTATGGATACAAGTATGATGCACATAATCATCAGAAAGGAGGATATCAGAAAATGACTTAGAGAAATTCCCAAGCCAGAAGAAGAGTCACATTTTAGAAGCAACCACCTCAAGAACCCTTTGATCTATGTCCATCTCCCAGAACTCTACAGAAAGAGAAAGCCAGAGTGGCTGTAAAAGTCTTCTGTAATTTTTGTGGAAAGAAGAATCACACAACTTCTACATGTAGACTTAAGAATGGCTTTTATAATTCTTATGATTGGCCTGATTTAATTTATGATGCACCCGAACCCAAGGGAAACTGGGTTCGAAGATTCTAACCATTTACTTTTGCAGGTAAGTCTTAGATCCACAAAAGGTCAACAAATCTGGTATATAGACAGTGGATGCTCAATACACATGATAGGAGATGAGACATCATTCATCTCATTAGAACGCAAAAGATATGGAAACGTAAGCTTTAGGGATAACAAAAAGGGAAAAATCATTGGTAAAGGAACCATTGGAGCAGAAATCAAAATTGAAGAAGTTTCCCTTGTAGATGGATTAAAGTTCAATCTTCTGAGTGTTGCTCAGCTGTGTGATCAAGGAAGGAAAGTCATCTTCGACTTC
>CATIWQ010233811.1:0-14533 GCA_949673415.1 Euphorbia schlechtendalii
ATATATATATATATATATATATATATATATATATATATATATATATATATATATATATATATATATATATATATATAAAATTAAAAAAAAATGAAGGTGATGTAGTCTCGATCGCGAGTGAGCCTCACAAGGAGGCAGCCCGCGTGGGGCAGCCTCGCGAGGAGGGGGCTTCGCGCAAGGCTGCACGAGGTAGCCTCGCGAGGAGGAAGCCTCGCGCGATTCGCGAGGAGGCAGCCTCGTGAGGAGGCAACCTCGCGAGGAGGCATCCTTGCGCGAGGCTGCCCTCTCGAGGCTGCGCGAGGCAGCCCTCGCGAGGCTGCGTGATTATCTTTTCTTCTAAATTCCTCATATATTCTCCGGTCTAAAACCAATTTAGAACTCGAGTCTGATTATCTTTTGGATAAATAAACACTTTATTTTCCAACAAAACATTCTTTTTTTTCAATTAAATTACACTAAAATACTAAGAATTAAACAGAGATTTTTGGACTTTTTACATCAACCTTTTTACTTAAACCAAAAGGAACGAGGAACGCTCCCGGGGATCAAACGGACACGACGTAGTGGATTCACGCCAAAAGGGTAAAGCCTCTGAGTTCCTAGAGCTACAAATTCCATGTTCATCTTCTTTTCTTTTTTTTTAATTTTTATTTTTGACTTAGGAATTATTTTTATTCCTTGTTGTTGTAAATAATGTTGTAATTGTCCTTCTTCTTTTATTTATTTTAATTTTTGTATTAGAATACCCCCACGAAGGGAATAAAATATATTCTCGGATAACAGACCTCACCTTTTGCCATGCGGTCATTTTCACTAATAAAATTGACCAACATATGTGTAAATAAAAATGAATTTTTTTTATTTAAACTAAATTAACTACTTTAAAATCGCCGATGTTTTTAATTAAGCCACGCGAGCCTCGCTAAAACCAAATCGAGCATACGTGATATATCCCCTATGCTAACTTTTATGGATGCAGGTAAGATGTATGTTTAGGATTTTACTTTTTTTATTCGGGTATTGTATTTTATTTTATGGAAAATGTAATTAATAGGGTAGCGGGCGGTTGCATCCCCCGATTTTTTGAAAGCCTTGTAATTTTACATTTCCGCATTTACTTTCCTCATTTACTTATTGTTTTGTAGATGGTTTATTTTTCCGCTTTGTGAATGATTTATTATTTCGCAATACGTGAACCATGCATTTAACTCCAAAAACGACCTAAGTGCGAATGTGCATAATTAAAAGAAAACGGTTTTCTGTAGATTAATATATTGTGATCACTTAAGAAATAAGCAACTTATCACGGACCCGAATCTCTGTGTCTTAGTGGGCCATCCCCTGGACGTTAAGCCTCACAGGACTCTAATTCCTGGAAAGAGCTAATCCAGGTGGCGACTCCACACTGAGAGACGGCAGATTCGGGTTCGAACCGATCTTAAACGTTTTCGCCTTTTTTCTCTTTTTAACCTTTTTCCCCCAGGTCCCCGACCCGGTGCTTTTTTCTTCCTTTTTCAAACACCCCGGTGGACCGTGCCTATGAATCCCGCGCGCTCTCGGCCCATCGCTCCGTGTCGCCCGCTCACACCTTACTTAACGAATCCACGTCGAAGAATCCGATCAATCCTTTAGAAATCCTCCTCGTCCTTTGAGTTTAGGTAAAAAAGTTGTAGTATAAAGTTCAAAAATTGTTTGTTTTAATTCCTGGAAGCAAAGGTCATTCTAAAGCTATATTTTTTATCTAATAATTTCGGGATCCCGTTTATCGAAAAAGACCTGACCATTTATAGGAAAATCCCAAAAAATACCAAAAAAGGAAAGTTTTTCCGGCGAGGGGTCTCGCCGGAGAAAACCCTGGCGAGGACTCGCCGAGCTCTTGGCTCGCTCGCGTGTGCACGAGGCTGCCTCCGCGCGAGGCTCGCTCGCGTGTGCGCAAGGCTGCCTTCGCGTGAGGCTCCCTCGCGTGTTGGTGAGGATGCCTCCGCGCGAGGCTCCCTCGCGCGATCGTGAGGCTGCCTCGCATCGGGTTTATGTCTCCCTTGTTTTTTTTTCATATTTTATTTTATTCTTTTAATTATATATATATATATATATTTTTTTCTTTGATTTTTTTCTTTTTATTTAGTTAATTAATTTCTAAACAAAATTAAACAATTTTATTAGAGACGAGGAGGGTTCCTATTTAGATATGTCAGGATACTTGAAAATTGTGTGATTCAAGGATAAAATCCTGAAAAAGCCATCATCATCGAACGCGCGAGCTGGTACAATATCCCGTGCTCACACTATCACTAGTGGATTTAAGCTCGGAAGGGAATCCGGGAACTGGAGGTAGGCTAGGAGCCGAAATAGGGTAAATTCTTAGGTGTAATCTTTCTTAAACTTTATCTTTATCCTTTGTCAGTATATCATCAACATAAACATCATTCTCTCTTTGTTTCCTTGCTTGAAAAATCAACCAGAGATGAGTAAGTTTTACTCAGCATAACTTGAGACTAAACCAAGTTAATTAGAGTTGAGTGGTTTGCTTAGTTTTTATCTATCATTTTGCACACATCTTTACAATCAACATACGTTAACTAACTTAGAAAATATTTTTTAAATTTAAATTAAACAAGTCAATTGACATTCACCCCCCTCTGACCGTTTCTCATAAGCTATTAATAACCAATAATAATTGTTCCAATGAAGAAAGTACTAATGCCTGCTCAATCAATGCCATCTACCTCCGAATCTATATTTCCTAAGGATGCACTATACTTTGAAGAGTTTGAGAAACTCCATGGAGACATTCATGCCATCAAGGTTTATCTAGCTAAGGAGAGCGTTAAGGGTATGGTGGATAACATGGCCACTTTTTAAAGAGGCTTGTTTGACTTAGTAGCATGACTTATAGAAGAAATGACTACCATCCCTACGTCTATTGTGACAAGCAACATTGTGTTTACAAAGTTGAAGCCCACATTGGAGGAATCTAATAAAGAGCTAGCCAAGTTTGTCAAGTTAAGCGATGAACAAAATGACTTGTTCTTCATCTTTGGAGAAAACAAGCTTACCTGAGGAAAGATATCAGCTTAGGTTTTTAGGTGTTGTTTTCCAGGTTAATCAGTAGGAGAGAACATGGATTCCCTTATAATCTCAACTATCAACCTCACTACCATCAAGAAAGAAATGATTGAGAAAATAGATCTTCAGTTGGAGAATACTGTCAACATGTTGGATATGGTTTGTAGGGAAGTAGAAATCAAGTTCAAGGAAGTTCTCTAGGATCAAACCAACACAACTACCAAAGAAGAAATAAATAATGCCAAAGAAGAGATTTTGAAAGGCATCTATGGGCTATCATTAAGATATCAAGAATGTAGTGATCAAGGCTTATGAGCCTCCACTCAATGTGAAAATCAAATATATTTACCATATTCTGAAAGAGTTTGTCAAAGGAAATGTTAATCATTCAAGGGTGTTGAGGGTAACAACTTTTGCTTGTGCTACAATATGTCCCAAGATAAACATTATCTTGGAATTCCTTGAGCAGAAGATTGTGGATAATGCTTCTTTAAACATCTTGTGAATTATCAATCAAATGTGCCAACAAACGAGTAGAAAGGAGATGATATGCACTCACTAAAAAGTAGGATTTTTTAAGAGATTGATGTGCAAGGCTATTTAACTAATAAAGGTAAAGAATGGATCTATGCAAAAATTGAACATGATGTTTCCACTCTTATGAAAGTTTCCTACTTGCCATGGCTACTGTCACTCAAGGGTATGAAGAAATAATGCAACATGCGAAGGCAAAGGGGGAGAAACAAAAGTAAGCTCTTCATGATGTCCAAAACATTTTAACCGAGCAACAACAAAGGTAACAATAGTCTCACTCTCAACCTCAAGCCTCTCAACCATAGTCAAAGAAGGAGGCTAAACTCCATATGGGAAGCCCTTCTCCTAAGATTTATCTTGATGAGCTACAAAGAAGAAGAATATCAAATCCTCCATTCAAGATCAATCAGCATTAACCACAATATCAATAGTGCCATTGTAGATAGATATTAAAAAATTTGCAATCTTTAAGCATATAAGTAGATTAGCCAATATAAGAATTAATTTATATGTGCTTTTCTAACTATATATAAAAAGGTTATAAATGTTTATCCAACAATTTAATATCTCTTTAACTTGATTGTAGCTGCAATATATGTTTAAACACTCTATAGTTGAAAAACAAGACTTGAATGCTGACTGATTGAAGACGACTCCAAAAGAAGAATTCTCTAAGTATGGGGGAGTTCAACAAAATCCCAACATGGGGGAGTCTTGCATCAAACTAGGTAACTCAACTCTTTTTTTACTCATTGAATTATAGCTTGCTATTATATGGTTTGCCATCACTAAAAAATGGTGTAGATTGTTGAACCCAACTTAAAAAGTGCTCAGCAATCTAGAGCTTAAGTTTGTGATGATGTTAATTTGTAAGACAATAATCTTTAACTCAATACAGTAGTTAGCTTTTAACTAGAGTCAATTAGTTTTAGTTAAGGTTAGTTTATCTGATCTTGTTGACCTAAGTAACTTAGAGCTTTTCTGCTAACACTAGATGCTGAGTAAAGTTACTCCACATAGTAAAATAAAAGTTAAACTCAACTCTATGATAATGCATATGCCTTTAACCCATGCTTTGGTAGAATAAAATATTTCTAGTTAATGCTTTTTCAGATCTCGAAGATGATTCAGGCACTGAAATCATAAAGAAATAATTATGTAGTCTAAGGAAAAAGTTGTTAGTACAAAATATTAGCTTGTGAACACTAGAGTCTAAGAAAAAATGGATTGTTTTACCACATCTCAGTTACAGCAGCACAATTCTATTACAACCAGTACTTCAAGCATATCAATGAAAGCTACGTAGCAGTGCTCTCCCAATCTCTCGCCAGACAGTATCAACTTGAAGATCAAGAATTGGTGAGAAATTCTTCCAATATTTTAATCTCGCACATCAATGGTTAGAAATCACTCTCATAATGGATTCAAATCTATCTCTAATGGGAAGAAGCTTAAAGACCAGACGTTAAGATATATTGGAGATTAAACGAGTTAAAGGATAAGTTTGCAACGACTCTTAGGCAGTCATCAGTAAAAAGTGATTGAAGGTAAAAAGTCAAACTTAGTGAATACACTTGAAATTCTTTAGTGCTAATACTCTACGCAAGCATACTCAACAATCAAGAAATTCCCAAAATTAGAAGAACTACTGCAAATCCACACTTTGTTCTTTGCAATGTTACCAAGATAAAATAAGTTGTAATAGATTAGATTTGGAAGGAGAAAGACAGTCTATAGGTTGTTATTCATTCTCCTTTTATATACTTTGAGTGATAGTAGTTTGAGAAGGGTGTTAGACATGATGTCCATAGAGGCAATTAGGGCGATAAATCTTAATTAATTATAATGTACAAATAGTTTCAGATTATTATTAATAATAATGAAGGCATCTTTGTTGTTCATTAGCGTTTGTTTAATTTATATATCTTGCTTGTATCATATATATGTGGTATTATGTATGTGCATTGATAAGACAAATTCCGTAACTACTTTGTAGCATAAAAGTACGAGGACATAGTGGGAGCTATGTGATGTGTGAACTGCACATACATGTTACTATGAATAGTCTAAATATCCCTAGTCATAGTTTCATTGAGATTTGACATTAATGAAGTGGACAAAATAGCATGTGTAGGCTTATTCCTTAAATTATATCTAAGCAGCCAATCTCATGAGCTAAAGGTGGTACCTTGAGTTAGCACATGAATGTATTCGGGTAATACAACTGCTATAAGATTAACATTCAGAAATAACTATATCCATGTGTTGGTGTCATGTCTTATTGTAGTAGCAGTACAAGTATCCTCAAACCTGAGATACTGGTTACCTTATGTAGGAGTTGCTAATCTTTGGGTCATACTTATTCATACCCTAGCAATCAAGATGATATGGATGATTACGGGTATAGTGATAATCACATGTTGGTAAGTCGAGTAGTCAAGATGGGATACATTGCTCTTGATATAATGATATAATGGGAGATGAACCTTAGGGCCTCTTGTTGAAGAGATTCACTCATAAACCTCTGATCAGAGTATAAGATTGATAGAATGGATTTCTAGTCAATCTTGATACATTATGACGAGTGATGTTCTTTGCAAACAAGTCTAATTCCAGGATAGCTATGGCTATTACATGAGCTGACACTTAATCTAAGCTCAATAAACTATATGGTACTTAACCTGATGGAAGGAGTTTATTATATTGGTTACTACTGCAAAACCGAATCAAGTCACAGGTATGAGACTTTGCAAGTATCGGGAGATCATACGCCTTTACTAGAAAGCCCATTTGATCATCTAGAATTATTGGGTTCCATATCGGTCTGGAACACTGAGCCGAAAGGTTCTTGGATGGGAAACCAAGTTTTGGTTAACCTCTAGCGACTCTGTACTTTGGGATCCTATGAGGTCACACACTTTGGGTCTTTACTGAAATAAGTAAAGAACTTATAGACTAGGTTTAAACCGAGAATAAAAGATAAAGGGTCGAACTCAAATTAGATGTATTTTGGTTGGACCAAAATATTAGAATGAGAGGTGAATAACCAAACTAATATGCCTCGCAAGTGGATCTTGCGAGAAATCTTGCAAGAGTTCACAAGGTAAGCCCGCACGAGCGCTAGTTACGCTCACGGGCTAGTAAGCGCTGCTTGGTAGCTCTTGCAGGAAAGCCCACAAGCAGGCCTCACAAGTGCTACCAAGTGCTTGTGGAGGCTCGTGAGGCTTGTCGCGAGTGGGCTTGGAGAAAATCTTGCAAGCCCAAGCTATTACTGGCTTGCAAGATTCTCGTGAAGCCTGCAGTGCACAAGGCAAGCCCATACGAGGGGTTTGCCTTGCGTGGCAGGCTACTCCATGAGATTCTCGTGGAGTAGCTCGCATGGAATTGGTGTTTCACACCAATCCTACATCGGTTAGGGGGAGCTATTTTGCTCCCTCTTTTGGCTATAAATAGCCTCCTTCCCCATCTCTTTCTAAGTACTTCAGCTCAGCCTTTCTCTCTGAGTTCGACATCTTTTCTTCATGAGATTTTATAGATGCTCCATGAGTTTCTCCAAGCAATGAAGAATTCTTTAGAAGGCTCTTTCTATTTTGAAGTGAGCCTTCTCAGTTAATATTTTTGGGTTGGTCTTCGAGCGATCTAGTAGCTGCTATCTATCAACTATATCTACCTGACTGGAGGTTTTGGTAGGTGAAAATCTGTGTGGATCAATCATAGAGGCTATCCTAGTTTGGAGGCTAGTGCCAACGAAGTTCTACCGAATTACTCTAAGGGAATGCCACATCTAAAAGAGAGAGAAGCACGCATCAACTAGTAATGTTCTTAACTTAGATGCTAGGTTTCTTTTACAAGTTTTATAAACCTATTAGCATCTATGGAATTTTTCAATTTAGATTATATCAATTATGGCATGCTTAGGAGATCTTTTAGGTTAATTTTTTGTTTTGAAATTCCTCCTTGCAACGTTGCATGTTCAATTACTGTCTTGATTAACCAACAAAGGGTACTGAAACTATTTGAGAGTAGAATAGCTTAAAAGTTACTCGCTTGTAAGCTACCCACTATGAAGGCTTCTCCGCCTAGTTAAAGGAGGTATTAAATAGTGAATTAAAGCTCATAGAAGAAATCTGAGGACTAGAGGTAGGTGGAAGGTGAAACCAAGATAAATAGCACTATTTGATTCTCTTTAACACTTATCTCTTTACCTTTACTTAACAAGTCTATCAATTATCAGACATCATTTTATAATTGTGATATTTAATCTAAGTATCACATTAGTCAGTCTTTTTGAGTATTGTTACTCAGCATAGTTTCCCAAATTGAGACTTAAAACAGTTTGTGAGTTTCCTAGACTTTTACTCCGCTCTCATTTCATCATTCTAACTAAACTCAACGTGCTTAGTAAAGCATTTTTAAACGAACTAAAAATTAACCTAGAAACAAGTTTAGGACATTCATCCTCTTTTTTCTGAGTATATTAAGTCAATCGGGACCAATATTAATATTAATTTTTTAGCATAGTGGTTAAGAGTGAAGCTATAAAATCTAAAAGTCTTAGGTTCGAGTCACATTTAGAGTGAGTGAAGATTTTTCTAATGTAATTGCAATTCCACAAATAAAAATTATATTTTATGTTAATAATAATGTTATATGTTTGTGGAAAATTAAGATCTCTCAAGTATTATATAAATATTTTTATTTTTTCATTTTTAAAGTTTTTGGAAAATAAAAAAATGTTTTTTCAAAATTTTCTTTTTTATTTTCAAATAATAATCAATAATGTGTTTTAACATTTATAAATTTAAAATTGTTTCAAAATTCATATAAAAATATAACTTGATTCATTCATGCAGTGTACAAGTTATAGAAATTAATTTTTATCTACATGATGGATAACTTGGCGCTCACTTAAAAAGGAAAAATCTTATTTTTAGCACTTCCAAAAGTTTTTCGATCATAATAAAATCTGTTGGTCCGTAAACAGGCTAAGAACGACAGTAGAGGGGGGGAGAATGCATTATCTTGGTTACTTTTAAACTTTTTCTAATTTGTTCGCCAAGTTCTGTTTTTATATGCGTGTTGAGTGCAATATAAAATTGTATAAAGTGCTCAGCTTTGCTGGCACAGTTTATCTTCAATCCTTAGCTGAGTAAAACTTACTCAGCACAGATTGGATAATAAGCAAATAAGTGAATGAGAGAGAGATGAATGAGCAGATTGCTGGTAAAGCAAATATCTTAGAGTTAGAACGATTACACCAGAGATTTTATCCTGGTTCGGCCCCTAGCATACCTCCAATCCCTGGATACCATCTTCGAGCTTTAATCCACTAGTGATTCATTCCTTTAATAGGTGGAGAAGCCTTCACAGCGGGTAGACACGATTACAGAAAGTAGCTTTCTTTCTAACTACCACTCAACTCAGTTTGGGTACCCTTCCCAAACTGACACTCAGATTTTGAATAAGAATGCGAACTGAATTCAACTTATAGAAATGTTGAATCCTTACAATGTTAATCTAAGTTTCTCTCTATTACAAACTGAGAAAGCTATTAATGTTTACTGGATTGCTTGTTGGAGAATTTCTTTAGAAGTAGTAGAAAACTGTGCAGAGTTTTTGATCTTAAGAAATTCACAGTGATTCACCAAGTTTGAACATCTCTCTAGTTTTCTATTTATACTTTGAAACTTTGACAAGTAACCGTTGCAAACTTTATGAGATCACTAATCTTTCAAATCTTCCGGTTAGAGACAGATTCCAGGACGTTTAGAGATAGGAATTTGAACGTTGAGGTGCGATAAAATTCTGTTGACAAATTCTTGTTTATCTTCAAGCAATTTGGATTTGAGAGATGAGCAAAATATTGGAACGTGGAGTCTTCCCATCGAATGACCTTGCTGACGTTGGTAGAATCGCGCGGAGACACTTGAGACGTGGCGCATAACAGACAATCCATTTACTTGGACTGTAGCAGGGAATCTCTGACAGCTGTATTGACATTTTTGATATTGTTAGGACCCCAGGAATGTTTCTCAATTTTAGTGCCTTTTACCCTGAAAAGTAGTGAGAGAATATTCCGTTCCATCACAGATATCGTTAGTAGCACATGTCATTAAGTCTCTACGGGTCAAATGAAAACATGCTTTTAATTAAGTAAAAGAAGGAACTCAGCATAAGCTGAGTGAGGTAATTTCCAAACTATGTAGTAATCAGCATACAGTCAGCTTTTCTTACTCTACATCATTACTTAATTAAGCATCTAACAATACTGAGTTATTCACCCCTGAATAAACTCTAGTTAGCCTTATTAACTAAGAGTTTACTTAGTATTCAATTAATTTCACTATCCTGATCAATTTACTATTTCCAAAACTACATAGTACTATGAAGTACTAGTAACTTAGGTTAAACAATCTCCCCCCATTTTGGTTAGATAGCAAACTAGGTAGTAGAAGAAGTTAATTGAATAAATTGTTTAGAGATTACAGAATACCTGAAAGCAATGTAAGAATTCCCTTATGTTGAGTGACTTTCCTTAGTCAGCTTGAGCTGCCCCATACCGAGTGAGTCTTCTATAAGCAACTCAGCTCCCCCGTACTTAGAGGATATCTTCTTGATTTGGGACTTTATCTTACCTAATCTTATCTTTAAGGAGTTGGTCTCTTATATGTTTTCCTATATCACTTGGTAAGATGCAAAGCAGAAAACATACACAGTATAAGAAGTTAAGAAGATCTTAACTTGAAGTATGAACTTGCATTTTTATTAATTTAAAAAAATGACTTAGTCAATAAATAAAACATGTCCTGAGCTAAGATTACAATATAGTTCTATTACAAGTTCTACGCTACTAGGAACATGGCCTATTCTATCTTATATGTGCTGAGTGGGAAGATCCTGCAGTCTTGTTCTTGTTGGATGGATGCATAGGATGAGAATGCCTTGGAAGAGATCCCTTGTTAAGATTTACCGTTCTGAGTGCATCTTCAACTACCTTCTCCCCCTTTGCTATTTGACCTTGAACAATTTGATCAAGATACACATTGAAGGTATCGAGTGTAGCTTGGAAGCTCTCTTGCTGGCCAATAATTGCTAGGGAAATCTCTTGCTCCAATTGCTCCTTGCCTTTGGTTGAGAGGAAGTCTTGGTCATTCAGCTCACTGAGAAGAAGATGATGGTAGCGAGTGAGATGAGCTATTTAGTCGAAACCTTGACTGGTAAATTGTTGGAAACATTGAAGAAGACCTTGGAAGTTAGTTGCAGTTAGAGCAATCTTCAACTGAGCCTCAATGTCAAGTAGCTTTGGACCAAAGGATTAGATAAGTGTGTTCGATATCTTTACTATCCAGCCCTCCCACTCTATGTAGCGTATCCATCTTCTTTATCAGATTTTCCACCTTAGACTTAACAACTTTCAACTTTGTGTGGAGAGTCATTCTAGTCTCAGGGTAGAGGGGTTCAGTTGGAGGCGCACTAGGAATAGGCATGTTAGAAAATATCTATCCTATCGCAATTACAAGAAACTTCTGTGAAGAAGAAACTCTCTCTGAGATGTGATCACTGACCTCTCACTGAATGGTGTCTATCTTAGCATGGAGAGGGTCAAGATCAATGACAGGGGCCTTGTCCAGCTTTCTAGAGATATCCTTGAGGAGCTTAAGGACTTCATCCTACTTATTATAAAAAATAAGCGATAAACTTGACTATGATTCTACCAACTTTGTGATGCTGTGGCTCACATCCTTGGTAGATTCTACCTCCTTTAAGAGTTCCTCGATCTTGGGATCGGTTAGCCTCTTTATTTTGGCCTGCTCCTTACCGAGCTCATGGATCTGTATCACTTAAATAGCCATATTGGTACTTAAGAGACTCAGCTGCTTAGTAGCAACATCTATACTACCCTTTATCTTTCCTACGACAGCATTCGCTAGCATAGTAGACATGGGGATAGATGTAGTGGCTGCCCTAAGCTGGGCTGCAGAGTTCATTAACCCATTCAGGATTAGGACCATCTTATCTACCAGGTTTTTGGCACTCTCTTTTGCCAAATGATTCCGAATAACCAACAAGCTTCCTTGGATCTTCTCAAACTCCTTGAAGTATAGAGAGTCTCCAAGTACACTTGTGTGCTGTTCGAATTCAAGAAAATTCACCTTAGGCCTAGATGATAAGTCCATTAATTCCTGAGCAAGTAGCATTTTACCTACTGCTCCATCTAACTCAGCATCAGTCTTGAGTGCAGGAAATTGCTTTCTAGCTAACTCATGGATCTGTGCCAAGAAAGATGCATCAGCCATTGTTGGCTTGCTACTGGGTTCAGATAAGTCACGTGCTGTAAAACTCGCTTCAGCATTCTGACCACTTGCTGTTTCCTGCTGAGCGGAGTTCTCAGCATTAGGAACTTCCCTAACCAGAGGGGTTAAGGGGGTTGAGGATGGGTTTGAAGAAGAGGTAGGTTTAGAGATATGTACAATTTTGAACTTGGGCTTGAGTGGAATAGAAGGTACAATGGCTCTACATGAACTAGTTGGTTGTTGAGAATGTATAAGAGAAGGAATAGGAGAATTATGTACTAGAGAAAAGAATCTTAGCTGTTAGAAGGTGAAGAAATTGGAATTGGGGAATGTAAATTGTTAGATGAAGAGGGAGGGGTGGTTTTTTATGTTTCAGGATCTACAAGAGTAGAACCTGAGTGAATAGAAGGATTTACATTACAAGGTTGAGAAGAATTTATAGGAGAAAGAGAGGGGGTAGGATTTTTAGGAACCTTTGGGTTGGCTGTTTGATCCAAGGATGGATCAGCCTGAGGTTGCTCATACTGATGAGCAGATTCCTCAACATGAGTGAACTAGGGTGTGTGGATGCTGGCATCTTGAGGATCGGACTCCTCAAAGATTTGGATAATTGGTTCTCCAGCATCCTCCTCACTGCTTACCACCTGCACATTTTTTTGCAGAGGCCTTGTGGTAGTAGAATGCTTTCATTGAGTGCCCTTTAACTTGGCAAATACTCTTTGAATGGTCTCAGCAATGTTGGACACATCCTGGTCCTCTACCTTGTATTTCTTAGCCTCACCTTGCTCTTCAGTTAACCATTTTATGCTTCTTTTGGCGTAAGGACTCATTGGCCTCAATCTCTATTTCTTTCTCCTCAACTTGCTGCTTAGCCTCTGCTTCCCTTTGAGTGTGGGTTTTGGCTATCATCCTTCTTCTCTGAGGCTGAATAGGAGCTTCATTGGACTTGGCCGGACTCTTCCCCTTGGCCTTAGAGGAAGCAGCCTTCTGAGCTACAAAGGAGGAGGTATGGATATTCTCCAATATGCTGGAGATGGGGACTTCATCAGAATTGTACCTTCCTCATAGTCCACCATGAACTGATCCTCGTCCTCCTTGCTTATGTCCATAGGCAATACTATTGATATGCACTTTAGCTTACACTTTTGTTGTACCTTTGAGTACCTAGCATGGACCTGATTGTAAGCCAGTTTACTAAAGTGGGACATTTCAAGTGTCCTTTTCACTAGCAAAACTGAGTTACCGAACTCCCCCAGAAACTTTCCCAGATCGACTTTCACTGCCCTCATTATCTAGGTTATGAGGTATCTATAATGATAGATAGTAGTAACTTTGGTCAAGTGATGAAGAATCATTATAGGCTAGTTCAGTTTCTTACCCTCTATTATATGGTAGACCACACAGCACTCGAAATAAGTGCAGCTAATCAATGAACCATTCTTGGGTAGCAGCAGCTTCATCACCAACTCATGGCACATCCTTGCTGGCTATGACTTCCCACTAGCAGCAATCTCCCTTGAAACATAGTTTATTGGGAGTTCAGAATCTTCGAGGATGATGATGGTGTCTTCGTCACCGGACTTGCGAAGCTGAGTGCCTAGGTGAGGCATGTTGAGAATGCTCGCAATCAGCCTAGAGAAAAAAAGGATGAATTTGCCCTCAAAATACATCAACATGACATCACTACGACCCTCAATGGTGTATAAGTGAGAGTAAAAAGTCCTAATGAGTCCTGAGATAGCTGGACCCTCCATCTTCAGAAAAGAACTCAGGTGCTGTTACTTAATGACCCTATGCATGGTTGATAAGTGTATAGTTACACTTATTACCACATTAATTTTATACAATAAAAATTGTAGTTTTAGTCATTTTTATACTTCATATAAAAGATTTCAAGTAGTATGTAGTTGTTTTTGATGCAAATGCAGATACTAGGTAAATCTTGGGAGTAAAATGAGCTAAAGTGGAATTCTATGAAAAAAGAGTGAAAAAGGTGCAAAAAGATGTGTGAAACTTAAAGATTTGGCTTAAGATCGAAGCTATCAAAGATTAGTGAAGTTACAAGAAGAATTTTGAGTAAAACTCAATTCATGGTCGCGAAAATCATTCATGGTCGTGACTTGTTTACGTCAAAAATAGAAGATTGCCAATCAAAGATTCACGATCGCGACATGGACAGTTTTCTGGTATTATCTTTTTAACTAACAATCGCCTGATAAGTATGATCAATCACCATCAAACCCCATCAACTACCAATGAACAGATGCCTATTAGGAGTTAACCAATCATGAATAGGTGCTTATCCATTGTGGATTATATCAAAGCTTCTCAACCAATCACAATTAAGAGATGCAATCTTTCACCAATGGACACAACCCTTCATTTGGATAGACGCAACCCTTCAAACTCTATAAATAGGGTTCCAATCCTCTTCAATTTTGTGCATTCAAGAAGTGTAGTGGATTGGAGTGGTATAGAGTGTAAAAAGTAAGAGAGAGATATAGTGTGTGTAGATAGATTCGCTACGTTCTTAAGTGTTAGCGAGAAAATGTTTAAGTGATTCGAATCCTTGTTTCGATCACTAGATTTCTCTATATTCTCGAGCGATTATTGTATAAGTGTACTTGCAAATCACTTAT
>CATIWQ010233893.1:0-17971 GCA_949673415.1 Euphorbia schlechtendalii
TTCGATTTCATATGTAAGCAACAAATGCTTCGCTCGCCTTCATTTTCGTTTTTTAGAAAATATACCATTTTCCAAAGGAAGTATACAATTTTTCAAAAGAAAGATACGATTTTTCAATAGAAATATACCGTATTTCATAAGAGTCGTATGATTTTTTGAAATAATATACCATTTTCCAAAGGAAATATACAATTTTTCAAAAGAAAGATACGATTTTTCAATAGAAATATACCGTATTTCATAAGAGTTATACGATTTTTCAAAAAAATATACCATTTTTCAAGAAAAATATACCTTTAAACTTCTTGTGTCATCTTTTATCTATGAAGACATTAGAATATACAATTTTCCCAAGAAATATATTGTTTCCAAAAAAATATATAGCAAAAATATACCAAAAAATATATTGTTTTCCACAAGTATGCAATTTTTCAAAAGAAATATACAATTTCTCAACAAAAATATACCGTTTTCCAAAAAAAAATACGATTTCCAGAAAAATTATACGATTTTTCAGGAAAAATATATTTTTAAGCTTGTCATTCCATCTTGTCTTTAAAGAATGAAAAATTTAGAAATATATGATTTTACAAAAAGAAATATATTGTTTCTACAAAAAATTTACAATTTTCATGAAGAAATATACCATTTTGTAGGAAAAAAAATACCTCAAAGCTTGATGTGCCATTTTTTTTACTCAAAGAATTTCTTGGTTTTAGTTTGGGAAATATACCAATGTTGATGGTTTTGAACCATTAGTTTTATTGTGAATCGAAAAAGGTGAAACATCAGGGAACGGAAACGCATGAGCAATGAAATTGGAGATTAGAAATTGAAAACCACTGAAATCGAAGAACGGAAACTAGAAACGGGAAAATAGAATAGCTGCGAAACCGGAGAATGGAAATGGAGAATAAAAATTAAAACGAAGATGATGATATGGGAAAAAACTAGCGTTTTTAGAGATTCAGTGATCATATTTAGGAGTTTAAATTCCTAATTAATGAGGATTTTAATTTAATTTGTTTCTATGTTAGGATATGAATTCAATGAATGTTTATAAAAATTACACGTAACTATAACAAAGGCATCAAAATTTCAGGAAAAAAACATATCTATCTATATTAAAATAGATTTGACATACCAATGGTTTCTCCTAACATAAGCATTTATCATATAGAGGATGTTTTGTATATAAGTCACATCTTGCTCAATAGAAAGGTTGGTTCAATATCTCCTTTCGACACTGGTTCCTTATAAAATGACTACGAATATGTTTGACATGTTACAACATACAATGTTGAATTGGATTTTCGGAAAGCTAAATAGCACTCCTATTTCACATTCAACTCGGAAAGTCTTAAATTTTCTTTCAATGTCTCTATCAAAATATAAAAGCAACACAACTTGCAATGGAAAAGTTTTCTACCTCACTAATAGACAATGCTACTAAAGAATGCTCCTAGCTAAACCATGATTCTAAACAATCTCCAAAATTGAACATTTATTACAAAACATATATTACAATAAACATTTAACAAAAATTGAATAGGGCTACTTAGAAATAGAAATAGATGTATACCATCTAAACTCCGCTTAATTTGCAACCCAATGAATAACACTATTAATGACAATTAAACTAACCGCCTGCTTATAGATTCACATGAACAAAAATACAGCTTTTGCTTTAAGACTACTTTGTGATTCCTAATAAAGAAAATCTTCTACAACGCTAATAAGTAATACCGAAAACAAGCCTTTTTCCAATTAAAAACAATAAAGTTGGTTTAACATAAAAAATTGTATCAATAAAACCAATCAAAATTGCAATTTTAACATCTATGTTAAAAAAAACTAAAAATTTTAGAAAATATGAATTAACTACTAACTTTGCTACGGATTAAAAGATATCCACAAAATTAACATCCATCTGTTGATCATATACTTGTGCATTAAAGTAAACTTTGTTTGTGATTGACAATTGTCTTGCTTATCCAATTACTTGAACACTCATTTTGTGGCAATAACAGATCGCTTTCAATGCAAACAACCTTTTAAATCTATTTCAACTCTCTCTCCATTTCCACATAGAAAAGCAATGCACAAAGTAAAAAGAAAAAGGAATTTAAGGAATTTCATTCACAGGAAACATATTAAAATTTCAAAGGTCATAGTGGACTTACCTGATCCCTGACCATTCCCCTCATCTAACTTGAAAATACAATTTCAACTCTAGAGAGAGAGAGAGAGAGAGAGAGAGCGAGAGAGAGAGAGAGAGAGAGAGAGAGAGAGAGAGAGAGAAATGTAAGAGCACGTGGCAGAGAAAATGCAGAGTAAAAGCCTAAAGCCAAGAGCACGCACATAATAAGACTTTTACCTGAACATCATTCCTTTAAAGCCTCTACCAAAAAATAGAGTGCTTGTTGTCAAACCATGCATTCGGTGCTGAAGATCTTGCTCTATTAATTTGTGCCTGTTTCCAGGTTTTGGACATTCTTCAAGATACAATGCAACATGTCGTCTTTTCGCAAATATTAGACCAATGGGTCCGTTAAGCTACTTAAACTAGGGTCCAATGCTTTCAACCATTCACAAAATCAAGTACATCGTCAAAATCTTACTAGCAAAGGCTCTATTTTTCAGGTTAAAGGGAGAGTCCATCAAGTTTCAAAATAGCCAGCTAATATGTCTCTTTTTGCCTCCTTCAAGTAAGGACTCCCAGGATTATAACAGGTCAATTGATTCTAGTTAATTGGCTTCCTCTTTCTCATTTTTCTCGGTGCATCAATCATAGAGTTGAAAATCACAAGGGCAAACTTGAATCATGGAAAGAAATTAGGCTTTTTTAAAACAGAAACATTTTTTAGCGAGAATAACTCCCAAACTAGAACATTGAAGGTTGAACAGTAAAGACAGAGTAATCAAGCACAAATAGCATAATCTCAATAAAAAATATTAACAAAAAAATGCATTAAAAAAAGAAATTGAAGAGGGGAGACTCAGATTTGACTTTTTCAGACAACACAAAGGAAGGGCAACGACATGGTTGCTATACGGTAGGTCCTTATTACCCTAGCCCATTTTTTAAAACATTGGCATTTCGTGAGTTCGTTTCCTAGCCTTTTTTTTAAAGAAAAATGGCTCTTCCTGTTTCCATGCTACAGAGTAAACAAGTCAATGAAAATTAGTATTAAAGAACCCTGTTTTTCCTTTTTATGGTCCATGAATCGTACAGTTGAAAACATAACGGAAAGCTTGAATCATGCTTAAACAAGCAAAGGAAATAGGCTCTTTTAAAACAAAGACATTTGTTTAGCCAGAATGCCCCAAATTAGACATTGAAACTCGAATTGTAAAGTCATTGAGTAATTAAGCACAAACAGGATAAGTTCCACAAAAAAAAACCAAACAATGCATTGAAAAATAAGAGATAAGGGGAGGCTCAGATTCGCCATTTTCAGACAAGAAAAGGGAAGGCAACGACCATGGTTTCAATACGGTAGATCCGTATTACCATGCCATTGAAATCAAAACCATTCCTCGAATGAATGATTTCTGCAATCCGCAAAATAGTATAGAATCCTCACTGCCTCGTTTCATAAAAGGAAAAGCGGAGATATCTCAGAACCATGAACCAAACAAGGGCTTAAAGACAGTTACAAAAGCCGACGGGAATATTGTTGAATTTGCATTTCATTTGTAGAAAGTTGAGTAAGGCGGTTTATACCTAATAGAGAAGGCGATGAAATCACGGGCTCCGCTGTCGATCGAGGAGGTGCGGCAACCACCCTACGAAAACACCCATTCGCCTCCCTGAGAACAAAGAGCCTCTGCCTCACTCTTTTCTCTAACCCTGATTTTACAGTGAAGGTTTTTATATTGAATTCGCTTTCATTTGTTATTTACATAGTTAGCCTTTCTCTCTTACGCGTATTCCATCCCAACGGAAAAGTCCGAGGGTACTTATGTCTAAACACTGTTGTATACTGTGGATACGCTTTTATTTTGAGTTTACATTATTAGCCTTTCCCAACGGAAAAGTTCGAGGGTAATTATGTGTAAACACTGTACATTATTGTATATTGTGTAATTGTAGTTGACATTATTAGCCTTTAGCAACGAAAAAATCCGTGGATAATTATGTCCAAACTCTATAAATTATTGTATAGCTTACATGTACTTTTTGTCGTTTTTCCCTTCAAAGCGGTAAATTCAAGAACATGTACTGTGTTTCACTTAGTGATGATAACGGATCTTGAACCCGGTCTAAATCCCTGAATTTAGATTTCTATTTTAGGATATGGATCTTAATTTTATGGATTCGTCAGATTCGGATTCAAAAAAATAGATATGGATCCGAGTTCGGATTTTGTAATGAAACCCGGATCTGAACCCGGATCCGTAAATAAAGATTAATTTTAGTTTTTTATTTATTATTTATCTCGAAAAAATTGGATATTTAAGAATTATTTATTATTTATCTTGAAAATATTAGATAGTTAAGATTATTTGAGATCTACGTAAATTCAATTGCATGAACATAATTAAATGAGCATGTAAACTATTTAAAATAAGGTGAAATTTACAAGTATGGAAGCTGAAACTAAGAATTTGATGTTAATTATATAGACCCGTTCTGGATCCTTTTATGGACCTGAATCCATGGAATCCGTTGGATCTGGATCCTAAAATTATGAATCCAACTGATCCGGGTCTAATGCATTTAAACGGATCCGGGCCGAGTCCAAGCTGAACCCGGACCGAGTCCTCCAGTTGCCATCCTTAGTTTCACTGCCTTTTAATAAGTTCGGTGGGATCCTTTTTTTCCAGAAATTTGGTGAATTCAAAAACTATAAATAAAGAATAATTATGTCAAGGTAATGGATAATTTTGTTCCTTTTATTTGAAATTTTGAGGACTAATAAATAAATACGATATACATTAATGATATATTCTGAATTTTTTGTAAAAACATTTTATTAAAAAAGATGATCAATTTTAAAAGTCATAATAAAATGATAAAATATTTGAAACTTACACAAATCATGATGTATAATTTTTTAATAACGAATAAAAATATGAGAATATTGATTTGGTTAAAAATGTAACATCACTATTTATAATACTTTTTTATTAATTTAACCACGGATTTGAAAGAAATATACCACATATCTCATTTTGAAAAATAGTAAAATCACAAGGCATTTTGTTATAAAAGCTCAAATGTTTGACTTATGCTTTGTTTCTTAAATTTTAACTTGTTTTTAATTATCAATCAACTTGATAAAATGCACCCGTTTATCCCATAAATATCGCGTATCAACAATGGCGAGTCTTGACCTAGTCTATTGTAAGATCCAATGTATTAATGACTTATTTTTTTATGTTTATATCTTTTGGTGTCTAACTATTAAAATTGTTTTTGACGTTTTATCAATTCAGTTATCACATATTTGATGTCTTATCCATTCAATTGTAGTATGGTAGTTTAACGGATCATTGATGAATAACAAGAATCAACGAAACATGCTCACTCGAAATGATGGTATTGTTATTTCACTTTCTATGTGTTATTAGATGGACACTTAAAGTATTAAAATATATGAAGTCATCTACTAAATTGATAAACATTTGATAAGGTAGGCACGAAACATGCATAATTAAAATGTGAAGTGCAAATTCAATAGTTCATTGTACCAAAAGACATTTAGGTTGTACACAACTTCCAAAAAATATTTAAGTATGTTCAAAATATAAATAAATTTAAATTTTAAGCATTCGTAGTGAGATGAAAAAGCTCATATATAGATTTTTTTACAATATAAGTAAAGAGTTTTTTTAACGAAGAATTTAGTCTATTATATCAAATCAGAATCAATAACAGTTCTAGTCAAATGTGGACAAAACATGAAGTCAAGTCCCTCTACATGTCGAAGAATCAACTATTCTACCTAACAATTGTGCAACTTGATTTGCAAAACGATTGACAAAGGCAACTCTAAAAATACTAAACAGACATATAACACCACAAACAAACATTAAACACTCTAACTTGCTCTTTATGCAAGATAAACAAATCCTAGGGTTAGAATTAATCCGAAAATTAAAATATGAACGCTGAAACATATATTTTTTTAACCCTCCAATTAAAGATTTCGAATACCCACTCCCATAAGAATACTTGCTACTCCATAACACCAACCAGTATTACATATATGAAAATGATCATGTTGAATGGAGATAGATCTAGAAGCCTGTTGTGAAAGATCAATAAATATATTATCTAAAGATAGAGGAAAACTATCGAGATTGAGATATGTAACAGTATATCCAAGCTTGAAGAATACGATCAACGTGTAGTGGACGATAAAAATATCTGATGCAGATTACTCTTACAAAACACACCAAAATTAAAAATTAAAGATAAGAAAATCAAGGGTGGGAGGGAGAAAAAGCCTTGTTGGAGTTTTTTTCCCTCCCTAAAAAATAAACTTACAAGCGTAGAATACATAGAGTGTCAGATAAATTTTTTCTATGGTAGAAACTTTTATGGTAGAGACGACTAGAGTTTTAAGTAAAGAGTTGGTTAAATGCATCAAGATCCCCCTGAAGTTGGTTCAGAAAACCTGATGTCACCCTCAACTTTCAAAAGGATCAGTTACCCCCCTCAACTTGGCAAAAAGGACCAGTCACCCCCCCTTAACTTGGCAAAAATACACCAGTTTGCACATTCAATACCACGTGTCAACTTCTGGTTAAAGAGAGAAAAATAAAAAAAATGACATCTTTGAAAAGTCAAACCAATTAGATTCTGACACGTGGCATTGAAGGGCTAACTGGTGTATTTTTGCCAAGTTAAGGGGGGTAACTGGTCATTTTTAGCAAGTTGATGGGGTAACTGGTCCTTTTAAAAGTTGAGGATGACATCGGGTTTTCTGAGCCAACTTTAGGGTGATCTTGATGTATTAGGCCTAAAGAGTTTGAATTTAGTAAATGGAAGAGATATTTATAGAAAAAATCAATGAATATGGGAGGTCCAATCTTCTATTTTCTCTTTCCAATATGTCATGTAACAATAAATGTTGTCTATTTGATTTTTTACATGTATACAATAAAAAAAAGTTTGAATAATTAATTTAATATTATTTTATAAAGGAAAGACTATCTAGAAAATGATTTAATTTTTTTTATTATGTTGTATATTTTACCTATTCATCAATGTGATCTTCCATTCTATTTACTTGCCGTCATTCATTTTGATACCAAAAAAAAGAAAACTTTTGAAAGAGACCGGGAAGAAAATTAATAAATTTCAACTCACAGGCTTCAAAATTGATTCCAATGACATTATTTCACTTGCAAATTAATGAAAAATGTAAATGTAGTTAGTGATGCCAACTCATAACGTCTATTAAATTTGCTACATGTTTTTGTTGAATTATTTTGGAGATAGTTAATACAAATAGAATAAATTACATAGAGAAAACTTACTGAAAATATATATTTTCATTGAACCTATTGAATTTAGATGGTGAATTCATTGAATTGATTTCATAATAATGATAGTAATTGATGAAAAAAATTTCACATTGTAAAACATTAGCATCTGAATCTAATTGATAAGTGAAAAATATGTCATATAATTAGAAGAATAAATATTTAAAAATATTTGATTTGGAAATAATTTATGAAAAAATGATAAAAAAAATCTGTTTCGTAGATAACTAGAATTTTCGTAAAGTTTGTTGGAGGAAAAACTAGAGCAGTCAAGCTTGAATTGGGAGAAATTATATTAAGGACCAGATTCAAAGGACCGGATTCATGTATGTTCATAAATTACTTTTTAAGACACATGTCATGCATGTATGGATCCGATCTTTTGGAATTGATCCTTAGTATAATTTTCCTTGAATTGGAGCTGAAAACCGCTAGGAAGAAATAGATTTAGAAATGTTAAACATTCTTTACAAACATACTCATTGGTTTGATTATTTTTCTCGAAATACTTAAGAAGTACAGTAAAATTAAAAAGATTATAACTTTGAAGTCCGTAACTAACAAATGATAGTCTAGTTGCTAAAGTTTTTTTTTTTTTTTCATTTTTTGTTTGTTGTTAATATTAAAGTTGGACCTAGGGATGGCAACATATCGTTTGAAGTTATAATTTTAGGATTCAGATCTAGATTCAATGGATCTCAGGATCCCGGTTCATAAATGGATTCAAAATAGATCTATTTAATTAACATCTAATTCTTTGTTTCAGCTTGCATACTTTTACCTTTCTCTTATTTTAAATAGTTTATGTGTTCATTTAATTATATTCATGTAATTGGACTTGCATGGATCTCAAATAATATTAACTATTCAATATTTTCAAGGTAAATGATAATAAAAAACGCACAATTAGTCTTTAATTACGGACCTGGATCCGTTTCTGTTTTCTTGTACTTGGATCCGACCTGAATCTCTAAAAATTAACATCAAGATTCGAAATAACGAATCCAGAGCAAGTCCAGGATCCGTTGTCATCCTTAGTTGGACCGCTATAACAATTAGTATCACAACCGCTTAAATCTAAAGATTAAGGGTTGAATTCTAGCGACTTCATTTGTTAGATTCAATTTCATCACATAGCACAAAATTAATTAATTTAAAAGCTTTATTACAAAAATTGCGTAATTACTCTTATTAAATGGATATTAGATAATCACACTCAATTCCAAATATAACTCGAATCCAGAACATCTAAAATTCATAAGTATAGTCATAACCACTAAACTAAAACATTGATTCCATAAACGCTTAAGCTAATTGATAAGGTTGAATAGTGCGCTCTCATACATGTGAATGTCTCTTAAACTTGAATTGGGTATAACATTGACTCACCCTACTATTTCTTCGAAATTTAATCCAACAACTAAAGCTAAACTTTAGCTAAATCGTCTTATATATACTATACTAAAATTCTTATTTTTCTCCAAAAGCAATAGGCAAAAATTCTGAGAAAAAATTAAAAGCTCTTTAAAATGAAAGAACCCTATAAATAGAGAGAGAGAAATGTAGATTTGATGATCACAACATTATCCCTTCAACTCCTTGAATCCCAGATAATCATATGGCTAAGGAAACAATATGGCAAACCAATTTATGAAAATCAAAATACTCATATTTTTGTTCATTACAATGTTTTTCTTCTCATCAGCTGGTCTTGAGATCAAGATTCCTACAACTCTGAAACTCATAATTTTAGTGTTTCAAAACCTCATATTCGAAAATGACAACACCTTTTTCTAATTCATTGCGAGAAACAGATGGTGGTTCTGATTCTGGTAGTGCCGCCGCCGATGCTTCCGGTGGCTCTATTTCTACTTCTGGCGGTTCTGGTACTGCCGCCGCTGCTTCTCTTCTGATCCTAATCATAACAAATGATATAGAATAAGTATATGATATAGTAAGGTGACACGTATGATATAAAATAATGTATTTCTGAAAAATAAGTGGTACTTGATATAGTTAAGTTGTAACTGTATTAAAAGTTGCCGAGAATGTAATGGGATGAAGATATAAAATGTTCACTGCAAAGGGCAATTATGTTGATTTACTTGAGATTATTTACAGTGTTCTTTGATTTAGTCAATTCAAATTTTGCATCTGATGTCCTTCAAAAGTGATTTTCCACTTATCGAGTCTTCAAAGGTCCTGCAAAACAAATCTTCGGCCAGAAGTGTTTTCGGCGAAAATCCTCCGACGATCTAGTTAGTGGTTTTAGAAGGGTAGTCTTAGTGTGTTCTTAGAATAATAGCTGTTTTTTTTACAGTGGGAGATTGTCTTGCTATTTATAGGATTGCATGTAATGATGATGTGTAGGACCCATCTGTAAGAGGTACACGTGTGGCAAGCCGCTTGGGGGTCTTGTCCGCCGTCGGAGCATTAAATGATTCATCTCTGCCAGTTGGTAATGCATTTAATGCGGCAGAGGAGAGAGAAACGTCAGATTTGGCGTGGGTTCTGAGGATGATGTCTCGGCATAAGCGCGGTGGGTAACGCCGAAGATTATTTAATTTGTGATTTTATACCTCGGCGTGATATCATGCTGATATGATGTCGGCGCGCAGTGGTGCCGAGGCATACCTTTGTTTAGTCCATATAGTTTTTGGATCTTCTAGTGGGCCTTGAGGCCTTAATGGGCCTTGATATCAGAATCCAATCATGTTCCTTAAACATCCATATCTCAAAACCATCAATCTCTGGTTAATAAAGTAAGCAAGAAATACAAAGACATCCTTCGTGTTTTAATAGACGTGCATTCTAGAAAGGCGAAGATGGTACTTGTGGTATTTCCAGCTTAAAAAAACTCGTCATCTAGGACATGATTCCTCAAACCAATAGAATACTTCATTTAAAACGGTGGCTACAGACTCTCTAAGACATTTGTGTGGATATGAACTTAAGTTAGTAGGGTATGTATGTAATTGATTTCCATGAATTAGATTTCAGGGAGAAAATATCATATGTGGTTCCAGACTTCGACACAACTATAACTTATAATCATTAGAGATCGTATCATAACCTAACCCATGTGAAAACGCCTTAACATACAAAGAGCAAATAATGTGGGGTAGTTGGTGAGAAATTCCACCAACGCATTGGAAGGGCAGTTGAAACTTCCACATGTCAACATCAGTAACAAAGGCATGGGATGGCACGTTGTGGCAGTTCCCACACCCTAACCGCTGAAAATATGAATACCCGTCGAACATTAGGAACAGTCTCCTTGATTAACTCCTTTATGCTAATTAATGTTTCAAGTTGCAGAACCGTTGTCTAGAATAGATGTGGTTGAGGATGTTTTGAATGCTATCATCTAAGACAACCAAGTATTTGAGAAATCCATTTGCTACATGACTTGGTGTAGAAAATCTCGGGAATTGCTACCAAAAGCTTTATATTTCAAAATGAATATTGGCCTTTTCGAGGCATAAACCTTGGATACTACCTCAGAAGCAATGAAAGAGCAATCATGGATGTTCCTTTCTTTAAAAAATCCAAATTGACAATCAGAAATAAGTGATGGGATGACTTCTCGCAATCTGAAAGACAAGAGTTTTGATATAATTTTATAGATTCCATGGATCAGTGATATAGTTCTGAAATTATCTAACTTAGAAGAACCCGACACCTTTGGAATTAAAACCATGAAAGAGGTCTACGGGGGTGTTTCTCAAAACTTCTCATTTTTAACTTTTAACTTAAAAGTGTCTTTTAAGAAGATTTTAACTTATAAGTCAGACAATGAAGTGTTTCTGATAACTTTTTTTAACTTAAAAGTTAAAAATAAGACAGAAGTTAAAAGTAAATCAGACTTACTTTTTAAAAAAAGTCACTTATAAGACATAAGTGACTTTTTGAGAAGTTTTGAGAAACACCTTCTAAGTCTAACTTACTTTTAACTTCTATCTTATTTTAACTTTTAAGTTAAAAAAAAGTTATCAGAAACACTTCATTGTCTGACTTATAAGTTATAATCTCCTTAAAAGTTAAAAGTTGAAAATGAGAAGTTTTGAGAAACACCCCTATAGTTCCCTATCCAACGAAATCATGGAGTAACTGCAAAATGTCATCCTTCACAAATTTCCAAGCTCTCTAGAAGAAGAAAAAATTGAAGTCATCCAAACCAGAAGCTTCATTAACCCCGCAAGAGGAAAAGTGCCAACCAAATCTACTTCTTGGTGAAAGGCATAATGAGAGAGTCATTCTGGATAGTTGAAAGTGTTGCAAAACCTTAAGAAGATAGGTTGTAGGGGATCACTGGATTGGCTTTAAAGAGGTCATTGTAGTAATTGAAGACGAAATTCTTTATCTCAATGGGGTTCACAATGGTAGTATTGCTTTGTATATATAATTCTTGTCAACCTCTTATTGTCAAAATGAGCTGATGTTATTCTATGATACAGAAAAGTATTTTGTTCCCCCAATAAGGGCCACTGAACCCGTGATTTTTTATGCCAAATAGAATCCTAATGCTTCCATTTCCTGGCTAAAGATAACCGAAGAATAGAAAGATTTGCATTTGTTCATCTGAGGACGTGATAGATAAAATTTGTTACTCCAGATTTCAATTTGAATTTTAACATTTTTAAACCACTGCAAGAAATTTGGTTTTTCATGACTGTTTTTTTACCACGCACATGATTTCGTCATAATTGGTAGCCTTATTGTAACACAACTGACAATTCGTTACTTTTTCATAATTTTTATGACAAATATTATGTGTATCTCTATTAATATACACTTTTGTCACAAATTATATAATTTTATGGCGAAAGAAGGAATATTATCACTTAGGGCCTGCTTTGATTGTGGAAAACCGGATCAATTTTCCACAATAAGTTTCAAGAAAAATCAAAAATTGGAAACTGATGTTTGGTTGTAAAACTTTTGAGTTTGAAAAATTGAAAAACAATTTTCAGATTTTTCTATTTTATTCCTTGACTCATAATACTGCTTTTTAATGTTTTCAGAAATTTTTCAAACTGAATAAAACGAGTTTTATGTAATCACCACAATACTGTATTATTTAAATTATTTTATCCTAATATATATAGTTATTTAGTAAATTTGTTAATAGATAAGCAAATAATATTTGTATTAATTTAACTTAGTTTATTTGTTTAGTCACTTATCCTATTTACTTATAACTTTTGATTGAATATTTAGTTTACTTAATTTGATTTGCTTATATTTTTTAATTAATAAAATTTATATTAATATTTATTATTTAAAAATTAAAAAATTGTAAATTAAAAATTAGATAAACAATCATTCATTTCACTTTCTATTTTTCAGTTCATTATTTAGGAAATTGAAAATTGTAAAATTTGAATAAAAAGATAGCTAAAGAATGAAAATTAAATATCAATTGAAATATTTTTATAAATGTAGACGAAATAGAAGTAACTATAGATTGGTAACTTGAAATATATTCATCATAAAAATTGCACAATGTGGGATGTTAAAGGTAAGATTTATCATTTTCAAAACAAGATACACATTGATCAACTTATATTTATAATTGAATGAAAAGATTTTTTTACTTAATATTTATTAGTTAAATACTTTATATTTGTCATTTTTAATTTATTTTGTAATATTTTTTTGTCATTTCTAATGTTTTTAACAATTTAAGTATATTATTAAAATATTTTAGAAAATAAAAAAACTAGATTTCTAAACAAAAATGAATATGTTTTCTATTTTTGAGTTTTCTAAATCAGAAAACTGAAAGCTTGAAAATATAGAAAATGATAAGAAAATTGAAAGTTTTTTTTGAAAAACTCCCGGAGAGTCAGTGTAACTCTCCGCAAGTTAAAAGTTTGAGGCGGGAGAAATTTTCAGAGTAAGATTCCCAACTAGATTGATTTCCATGCTTGCCTATAAAACTCTTACATCTTTTTTATTAATTTAAATAGTTACAATTCTCAGTAAAATTGAAAGTTGAAAATGAAAATAGTACCCTTATTTATTTGAAGGCATTTATGTGTAGAAAAGTTTTGGAGGGAAAATTTATTTTGTGAGGCACAATCAATAATGACAAAATCATCGTCATGATATCATAATTTATTGATATCATAATTTATTGACAACAGTTCATATTGTCATTATTTGATCAACAATAGCATGACAAATTCAATTTTTGTCTTATAAAATATTTTATAGTGAGATAATTAAGTATCGTCATATATTAAAATGTACTATTATGATGACATATAGTAATTGTCACAACTGTAACAAAGAATTATTATTTTCAATCATCACTGTACACAATATTTTCATGATGAATATTTTTATATCACAATTTGATAATTAAAACATGACAATTTTGCTTTTGTCGTATATTTTTATTTAAAGTGACGACATTAAGCTCTATCAAGAGTTCTTTGTGTACATTATCGCAATATATAATAGATGTTATTATAATGTTAATAAAAGAAATGACATTATTTGTATTATATATGTAATGAGCGTATGTCATGATTTAATACCAAACCTGGAATTTTTTTTATCGCTTTTTATAGTTTCTTATTTTTTTAATTTCGATATTGTTAGTTAAAAAAAAATTCCTTCTAGAAAGTTCACAATTTAAATAACAAAAAAATTATTTTATTTTTTTATTAACATACAAATTATATTTATTTTTTATTATTTTTAATTTGTTGAATTATTTTATATTATATTATATTATAAAAATTAATATAAAAGCTTTAATATTTTAAGTTTTATCAATTAAAAATTACAATACGGTGGGTTTAAAAAAATGAAAGTTATAATATTTTAAGTGTTATCATAAAAATATTTAAATGGACAGATTAGATTAGATCATTAGAAATCAAGAGGTTCAAACTAATCATACTAAATTTAAAACTTGTTTGTTTAAAAAGATTTGATTATCATATCAAATAACATTTATCTAAAAAAACTAAAAATCGATGTTCTTCTTGGCAACAACCCAACTAAAACCTTGAGTTCATCACTACTTTTCCACCGCTCATACTGGATCCATATTTTTTTACCTAATTCAAATCCAGTCAACTCCGATAGATACAAATTATAGAATCCAGACCTAAAACCTATATGGATCCGCAGGCCCCGAAATTCAATATTCTCTAATATTTTTTCACATTATTATATAATCATATACAACACACATGTATAACCAAATCAAAACGATAAACAAAAAAATATAAGACCTTGTTTGTGAGCTTCTAAGCCAAATCATAGGAAGCTCAGTTCGGCTTGTTAATGCCTCAAAACGGGTTTTATCAAATATAACTTTTGACCGACTCGGGCTTATAAATTGTTTGCAATAACCAACCTTAGTCGTTAATAACCCTAGCAAATATAAGTTTAAAATTGTAATATATTTTTTTAACCCAAGAGATAGTCAATTAGATAGAATCAAAAGCGATAATAATCATAATTAAATATGGACATGAATTTCTCCAATTCTCTTTACCCGTCGAAGAATCAATTGCTCTGACTAGTTAATTTGCAACATGATTCGCAAACCTATGTGTATAAGCAATGCAAATATTCCAAATAAAACTAAAAGTTCCTTTCAATCTTTCAATATATTATCATTGTTTAAAATTGTTATGTATTACAGTGATATATTAAGAATGTTAACATTAATTAAGTATCATAACATAGTTTTGTAATTTCCTATTTATCTATGCATTTGTTAAAATTTGTTTAAAGTTATAGATAGAGTCAAGAAACCATGTCATAAGCAATAGCTAATATTCAAATAAAAAAATAAAGTACTAATTCAATCTAATATTAAATATAATTTTGTAACCAATTTCTATTGAATTACTTTTTTGAAATTTTTATTTTATAAAATATTAATTACTAAAAATTAATATTAATCAGAAAACTAAACGAAATCCAAACACCAAATTTAATATATATCATGTTAAAAAAAAATTGCACACTAATAAGTATTAGTTGAGTATCCTATCAAAGGAGTAAGTTTATTTTTATAGAATAACATGAGTTAATTAATAGAAAATTACAGAAATTAAAGTCACGTTTCCACTTCCACCTCTTAGCTTCTTTCTTTTGATTAAAACGTGAATACCGATGAGAGAAAAATGACGTGGAGAAGAAAAGTACTCCAAGTAATAAAAATGACGTGGAGCACATTTGTATCAAAAGAAATATGCTTGAACAATATTCTTGAAATAGGTTGGGTATAAAAGGTTAGGCGAAGTGCAATTAAAGTTGACACAGACTACTAAGTATAAAATCATTCAAAGCAGCTTCTCACTACTAATAGTGAGAACTAACTAATAAAAAAGTAAATGCATATACATCTTCTTTTCTTCTCATCTGGGGCAATTCTTCTGCAAAATCCTTGTGCTATTAACTTGTGATGCCCATCTACGTAGAAGAGAAAAGGGAAATGTTAGTAAAGGTAGGTGACCAGAAAACAAAAGATAAACAAGTAAAAAATTCAGTTATGTCAAACCAGATTGATTTATCTGTTTCCCGGTCTCCATTTCCATGCAACATTGATGATGTCATTGGGTGAAATCAGAGTCTCAGCGCAAATGGTTGCCTCACTAATAATATTGAACGGATGACGTGTACTGATAATTTCAAACATATCCTCTTTTGTATACTTTAAAATGAACTCCAAGTAATGAAATATGACTAGAGAACCACTCCCAGAAATACATCGGGACATATGCTTGGTACTAATTATAGAAATCCAAGTCTGCCCCTTCAACATCCACATCTCCATATCAGTCTGTTCACAAACGGAAAAAGAAATACAAAAACGTCCGTTGTGTTCTAGTAGTTGTGCGCCCCGAAAAGGTGAAAATGGAACCTGTGGTAGTCGCATTCTCGAAAACTTGTCTTCTATTGAATTAAAAGTAACAATTTCAAGATGACTACTAAAACTACTACATGTCGTCTTGAGCCAATGGAATACTCCATTTAAAACTACGGCTCTAGACTTTCCAGCAAGCATATGTTTAGGAGGGCATGTAATTGATTTCCATGAATTAGATTTCATGGAGAAAACATGATACGTATTTCTACAGTTTGACAAAACCAACTTAAGATCGTTATGCACCGGATCATAACCTAACCCATGTGCGCTAGCTATAAATATAGGACGTTTCAAATCTGGAATTTTTCTAAACTCTCTAGTGAATAGGTTCCATAAATACAATACTCTGTCACGGTGAGTGCCACTGGCAATGCAAACTAAACCGCAGCTTGATCCTAAAATTCCCTGAATAGGTGTGTCTATGGGAAATCTAAGAGGAGCAGCTAAACAAGATTTATCAAAGGATGAACGTTCAGAATCCAACAATTGAAACTGCGAGGGACTTGTCATACAAAGGATTTTAGGGTTTTGAGATAATTGAAGAGAATGGAGACTGATGAAATCAGGAGATGAGATTAAGGGATACCATGATGTGCAGACACTTTTGAACCGCAACAGAGACTTAGAAGGTAGCCTTGAAAGTATATCTTCGATGATATCGTCGGGAATGTAACCTGAGTTTGGCATATTGGAATTGTTCATAGCTGCATGATTATTGACTTGTATGTTTAAATAACAATTATCCTAAGCGAGAGCTCTAATGAATCAAGGAGTCCTTTACTGAAAAGGAGTATTAAATAATTGTAAATATTAGATAATTGAGGATATGAATATAAATCCGGGTTTTTTTTTTTGGTTGGATTTTTCGGCAGAGGTCAAATTAGCAAACAAGCCCTAAACGAAGCCTGCAGCCACCAACTTTTGGAGATAGCCCAACATTTCATACATGTCACTTTAGTCGGTAAAAAAATTGAAAACCCATTTGGAACCGAACCGATTTTATTCGGTTAGGTTTTTTATTTTATATACTTTCCGATACTGCTTTCAGTTCGGTAGGATTTAGCGAAAAAATCCAAAACTGAATCTAATTAATTATAAATTAAATTCCTTTCCGATTCATATATTTTTCTCTATTAGTTTTCGGGTAAGTTTATTTTTTGAACCGAACAGAACTTTGCTCTTCCCTCGTTGTATTGTTGAATTTTTTTTATTACCAATAACTTTTTTTCCAATATATTATAATTAATAATAGTATCCAAATACTTAAGTGTAAAGTTAAAAATCATGTCATGTGTATGAATTTTTTCCAAAAACGGTCATAAAAGTAAACGAAAGATTTCCAATATTAAATTATGTTACGATGAAGAGTAATATGCACATTTGGAATGGAAAATTTACAAGTTGGTTAATAAAAATATAATATATGTCAGTAATAAATGTTTCCCTCCTTCAGTTTGCGGATGACACTCTTTGTTTCCTTCCCCCTGACTTGGACGTGCTTCGAATCTTCATTCGCATCCTCAAATGTTTTGAGCTTATCTCTGGACTACGTATCAACTATCACAAAAGCACACT